>CAJDSM010019210.1:0-13911 GCA_903981925.1 Ostrea lurida
CGGCTTAACAATTGCTATGAAACACATGAATAAAGACCGGTATAACAAATTATATAAAACACACCAGACAACTCAATAACAAGCCATACTGGCGAACTAGATCACTACATAATCCATAGAATTTAACAAAATGCTTCCTTTAAAACGCAACTGTCATGTTAAAAAACCTCTGTAAGTTATGTTAAACCAGATATTTTCACTTCTCTTCGGCAACAACTTGTTTCCACATAAGTGTGTTTTATCTACTCTAATCTTAGTATTCTTTATGTCATTTATGGTTTTTGTGATATTCGTTATGTTTAACGTTAGTGATTAATGGGCTAAGATTCTTCAAAGAATGAAATTATTTAATGAAATTGTATAAGAAGGATTATATGTAATTAACGGTGATCAATCTCACTTTGTTTTGTACTTATCATCAAAAATGGAAGACAAAGGTACCTTTACTTACCAAAGATGGATCAAGTGCCTACGTGGAATAAACATTCTCTATTAGCAGTGAATTCTTCTCTTTCAAAAATGTTTCTCAGAAAATTTACCTCCCCTAACAGTTAAATGTATCCACTTCATCATATATTCTTTATCCAGTCTCAGGAACCATGAGGCCCGATCTTCTTCTTTTGATTGATAAAAGGTGTTCATGTCGCCATCTAAAGCTTTGGATATTGGATTCCAAAAATCCGTATAATTCTGTATCCATATATGACGCTGGAGAGGAGAGGTTCCTAACCAAAAAGACGAAATTAGTGAATTATAAGAAATAAACTATTAGATCTTTTTCTTTCATTGAATTTTAAGGCATTCTTTATCATTTAGATAATCAATTTTAAATATTAATAATATTTAGAGATAAGAAAGGGTAGCAGATGTCTTATTACAGTTTGTGTTCTTCACCAATATCTTTTGTTTTTCAATTTTTCTATCAATACCTTCATATTTTTTCCAGAATACAACAATATTCATAACAACTTCGTTATTTGAAAGTTATAGGAGGACGATTAGATGCAATAAACCATTTAAATACTAACTTGATTTAAATACGATTGCTTACCTACAAGTTCCATGAGCAATAATGCATAGAAATAAAGTAATCCACAACCAGCAGAAACTGACAAATCAGCATAATGTTTCTGATGTTTGCACAATGACAAAACTTAAATATCCTTGATCGGTCAATAACAATTTTCCCTCGAACGATAGCGTTTAATATGCACCAACACGAAGGGGCATTTCCTCTTGTTTTCTAGTAATTCCTTGCAAACACTAACGATACTTCCGTCCGCTCAAATGTTTAATTAATGATAAGGAATTTTGATTTTTTTTTTTGTTCTATTTCACCATCAAAAATTGAAAACATATCCCGAAGAACTCGAATATAAAGAACACCACAAAAATCTGACAGATCTGCTTCATATTTGGAAATTTTACTCAACATTGACTCTAATGGCAACTGAACAACTGCACAATATGATAAGCGTGATGAATTTAACTTTGCAATCGTCAACTTTCCCTTTCTATGTAGTAAATATACCACTATCGCCTGCTTATGGTGTGTAATATCTCGCAGTTGATTCCATACGCAAGAGCATGCTATGCGTATGCGGATTTTTTTAAAGCGAGGCCAACTACTAACAAAAAACGTTGAAGTTGTGCGGGTTATAACGAATCTCGTTTAAAGTCATAAATTCGCAAATTCTACGGTCGCTATAATGACCTCTTTGCGATTACCGTATATACTTCCCATATAGGTCGACCCGCGTATAAGTCGGGAAACCCTCTTTTGGAGAAAATTTGAAGAATTTAATATTAACCAGCATATAACTGGACTGGAGTTTTTGTCAAATTGTCTGCCATCTTTAAATTATGTTTCTAATTAATACTAAATATATTGTAATTGATTGTTATCAGTAATTTGGTATTCTTTAAAAGGGTTCTAATTGATCATTGTTCGCTTTTTTTACAATGTTTATTTAAGGTATGACGCTTTTGGATATGCTACTGACTATTACCGTCATTGACGCATTCATGATTCCTTTCATTGTCGCTAAATTGTATGGCAAAAAAAAAATATGACATTAGTACTCGCATATAAGTTGGATATAGACTTCATGAATCGATTTTTTATCCCAAACAACCGACTTATATGCGAGTAATAATGTACAAAGTATCACTAAGTCATATGTTGACTGATTTGTTTCATATCCTTTGTTAGACTGTAATTTGTTCTACTAGATTTGACTACGGGTAATCCCGTTTACTTTATTTCGACTACAGGCTCACGGCGGGTGTGACTGGTCAGCAGAGGATGCTTACTCCTCCATGGCCCCTGATCCTACCCTTCGTTTTGTCGAAGGTCCGTGTTGCCCTACACTCGATTTTTGTATTGTTTTGGATTTATGATTACGTTTGACACGATGTTACCTTCGCATATTTGTATGTTGGCGAAGTAAACAAGTGTAAAACGTAATTCATGTTCCAAAAAACATTAATATATACGAAGTCAAGTAGGACAATACGGCACCTCCGACAAATGCGAAGGCAGAAACAGGTGCCATTGATGAGTAAAGCATCCTCTACATGACAGGTCACACCCGCCGTGAGTCCTAAGTCGAAACAATTTAAACGGGGTTACCTGTTGTCAAATCTAGTAAAACAAAAGACAGTCTAATACAAAGGATATGAAACAAATCATTCAACATATGAATTTGTTGATAATTTGTAATCGCAAACAAGGTTATTATATCGACCGTAGGGATCTGCGATATGACTTTAAACGAGATTCGTTATAACCCTGCAACATCAACATTTAGTTAGTAGTTGCCTGCTTTAAAAAACTCCTCATACGCATGGCATGCTCTAGTGTATTGATCAACTGAGAGACATACACATCATACGCATGTGACAGTGGTACATTACTATATATGAAAAGAAAGTTGACGATTGCAAAATTCCAACGTCATCTCGTTTAAGCCCTTTCTACTGGTACCAAAATTTTGACCTCCAGACCTTGACGTTTTGATCTACTTTTCAAAAAAACTTTAACCATTGACCATAACTTTTGAATGGCAAGTGATGGGATTTTCATATTACATAATTATATCCATTTGATGTGTCCTGGCGGGCTTAGAATGAGGGACCAACACAGGGTCTGACGGATGTGCTTTCATGTCTGGATGTTTGCTTAATGTTGGCTCTGATGGCGGGCTGGCAGCTGACATTGCTAATGAAGATTTTGCAGTTGTCGGCTTTCCCTTTTTTATGTAGTTGATGTGCCACTGTCGCCTGCTTGTTGGTCTGTTGTCTCTCGGTTGGTTCGATGCGCGGGGGCATGCCATACGTATGATGATTTTCTAAAGCGAGGTCAACTACTGACCAAAAAAGTTGATGTTGCAGGGTTGTAGCGGAATATCGTTTGGGGTTAACATTTCCGCAAATTCTACCGGTCGCTATGGTGACCTTGTTTGCAATTACGGATTGTCACTGGTCGTATGTTGACCGATTTGTTTTCATACCCTTTGTTCGACTGTCATTTTCGTGCTAGATTTGACGACGGGTGACCCCGTCTACTTTGTTTCGACTACAGGCTCACGGCGCGTGTGACCGGGTCAGCAGAGGATGCCTAACTCCTCCATGGCACCTGCTCCTGCCTTCGCTTGCTTTGTTTGTCGAAGGTCCGTGTTGCCGTACACTCAATTTTGTATGTGTTTTTTGGACTATGATTACGTTTGATACTTTTGTTACTTCGCCTTTTTATATCTATTACATGTATATTGCCAGATCCTTACAGGGCATACAATTGTTAGGAAAAACGAAGTTACGTGTTCATAATAGTTATTGGTGTTTATCTACCCCAAGGCACCCTTCATGTTCTGTCGTGTCCTACAAACTAATTCATCAATGTGCAACGTCGTAATGGTAAGTCATGGAGTTAGTAAATTATTCATGTTGAAATGATTGGGTTGAAAAAAATAATAGGCGATCAAATCTCAAAGTCCTATACGGAAATACAATCAAGAGTTGGGCGGACACCCAGATTTCTGGGTATACATATACCAGAGGTGTGGTCATGGAGAAGCATACCCTTTTGACCGGCCATATTTAGCCGTTATTTTGACCAGATCAACGGAGTAATCGTAGTCAAAATCAGAGAATAAAGAAACGGCTTAACAATTTTTCGTATGAAAACAGGTCAGACAGGATTTGGACCTAATGACAGATTATATTGGCAAAGTAGAATCCGTTGTAACGAACCATAGAATTTTGCGAAATAATGACTTTAAACGTGACGGTTGAAACCCCTGCAGTATAACCCTGTTTGTCAAGTAACCTAACCTCAGTTAAAAACTGTTCAGCACAGAAAATTTTTTTGGGTATTTAAACAACATTGGCGATTTTGTACTCTTTGAAGACAGTGGTTTTACATTTTACTGGCTATTTTGAATTGTGTTCCAGCTGTAGACTATTCTTGAATATAATTATAAGAACAGTTGTGTTTTTTTAAAATTGCCCAGCTGTTGTTAACAACATAGACATAAAACTACTAGGTATTGTTCAATATTGTTCCCATGTTTGATGAGTGAGGCCATAACATTTCATCGTTGACTCTAATGGCAACTTGACAACTACCATTATATGATAAACGTGAAATTGACTTTTGAGATTTGCATTGTCAAACTTCCTTTTTTGTGTAGTAATTACCACTAATCACCTTTATGGTGTGGTATGTCTTCTCCAAAGTGATTCGATATAAACCCCAAGGGCATGCATAGCGTAATGATGAATTTTTTAAAAGGAGCCAACTACTAACAAAAACGTTGTTTGATGTTGCAGGGTTATAACGAATCTCGGTTTTAAAAAGTATCATTTCGCAAAATTTACGGTCGCTAAATTATGACCTTGTTTGCGATTTACAAAGTAATCACTAAGTCATAAATGTTTGACTGATTTTGTTTCATACCATTTGTTAGACTGTCATTTTCCCTACTAGATTTGACGAACGGGTAACCCCGTTTACTTTGTTTTCGCGAACAGGCCTCAACGGCGGGTGTGACAGGTCAGCAGAGGATGCTACTCCTCCATGGAACTGATCCTGCCTTCCGCTTGTCGTCGAAGGTCCGTGTTGCCCTAAACACTCGATTTTGTATGTGTTTTTTGGACCTATGGTTACGTTTCATATTTTGATTACTTTCGCCATTTTATATGTCGGATCCAGAAGAGTGATGGCTACCGTAAATACGGGGACTAGTGGCATAGCTTTAATTCAAATTTACTTTGTCCAGGAGTCCGTGTTTGCCAACTCTTGTTTTTGTATTCTATTTGGACTTACGAGATTGATACTGTTCGTAATCTTTGCCTTTACAGTGTTCCCCACGTGTTCTTTTAGAGATCAAGTGTGGTTTTTAGCGATCAAGTATTGCAACAGTCTGTTGGAACTTCCATGGGCGCGAACCATGTTCCTTTATTGAATCGGCTTCTTGTCTATATTCCCTCATTAGGGAGATTCATACAAAGAATTCAATATGAAAATGAAAAAAAGATAATTATCTTATTCTGCTTTACTCAATTATATAATTTTCAATTCATATATTGAATATTCAAGTGAACTCATAATTAATAAGACTCCACAGAGTAGATACTGGTAGACGGGCAACCTCTACTTTAGGGAAAGAGATGAATTTAAATTTTTTATATCGTCTAAATTAATAAAAACACTCTGATTGCCCACACAAGTACTCTGAAAGTAGATATTAAGAACATGCTTGGGTTTCTTATAGATAATATTTATATGTTTTCCAGTCTTGGTATTCCTATGGACAAAGTGTGCCCCCTTATTGGCAGACTTATTTTAATATTCATATGAAGCAGAATTTGTACAAAAACTGTTACGGGATAAAAACAAAAAAAAACTTGTCGTGTCTTTCAACTTACATATAGGTATATAAATGATGTGTTATCAATTAACAATCATGATTTTCACAAATTATGTCCATTTGAATATATCCCGAAGAACTCGATATAAAGGGACACCACAGAATTGACAGATCTGCTTAATATTTGGATATTTTAACTTAACATTGACTCTAATGGCCAGACTGACAACTACAACTATATTATAAGCGTGATGACTTTATACTTTGCAATCGTCAACATCCCTTCTAATGTAGTAATATACCAACTATCACCTGCTTATGTGTGTATATCTCGCAGTTGATTCGATACGCAAGATGCATGCTATGCATAATGCGGATTTTTTAAAGCGAGAGGCAACTACTAACAAAATTTGAAGTGGCAGGGTTAATAATGAACGAATCTTCGTTTAAAGTCATAATTTCGCAAATTCTTACGGTCGCTATAACGACCTTGTTTGCGATTACAAATGATCACTATGTCATATGTTGACTGATTGTTTCATACTTTTGTTAGACTGTCATTTTCTTACTAGATTGACTACGGGTAATCCCGTTTACTTATTCGACTACGGGCTCAAGGCGGGTGTGACCGGTCAGCAGAGATGCTTACTCCTCCATGGCACCTGATCCTACCTTTGTTTTGTCGGAGGTCCGTGGTGCCCACACTCGATTTTGTATATGTTTTTTGATTATGATTACGTTTAACACGATGTTACCTTCGCCTATTTGTTAGTGTAGCAAATTTCCATTTTCGCCTTTACACAGTGTTTATGTAATAAATTGATTAGAAACACAAAACATAGTCTGCGTATGATAAAATTCTAATTATATATAGAAGACAAGCACTTTTGAAGGGTTTATAAAAGGTTTCAACAGTCTAGCTTTGAAAGTAACATTTCTTAAATTCTACGTAAATATTGGGGTGGTTTAATAATTATAGGCGTTCTATAAGATTTTCTTTACCGATAACATTTGTCTTGAGCCAGCTGCTTGCTTACATGTACGTGTTTCATATTAATTGTTAGGCTGCTATTTTCACTTTCATTTTGACTACGAATTACTCCGTTTATTTGACCTTGACATAGAGCTCATGGTGTACGTTAGTGAACAACAAGGGATACTCTCTCCTACTGGACACCTGACCCAGGTGTGGTATATCCAGATGCCGTGTTTGCCCCAATTTCAGTATTCTTTACGTGACCTATAATTTTGCTAATTATTCGTTATCTTCACTTTTCATTGTTTAAAAAGTCTTTAATGATTTATATATAGTTATCAAAATTTGCCAAGTGTTGATACTCCGCATTTCATTAAACCATTGTTCTCGTATACGTATTCATTCTATGCCAACATACATGGATTTGATCTTGGAATAGTAAAAATCCCTCCATCACAGAAGAGCTGGTTAATAGAAAGAATGTATTATATGACATCGTTCTGTCAAGGTTATCCATCATTCGTTCATAGTTGTCTTAAAAGGAGAGAGAAAGAGGTTTTGTCAAAATACCCGTATTATTGAACATATACATAGATAGCAAACTGCGAACTAAATTTTATGACAAACCGGACGATTACAGCTTCTCCACTATCAACTTCCAATATCTATGCAGAAAAAAAATTCCATCATCATTTGTATATGGTGTGTATATCTCTCAACTTATTGTAAGATCTCGTTCTGCTTATGATCACATTTTGAATCTAGAAAACCTACTTACAAACAATTTGTTGTCACAGGGGTTTAAACAGTCACGTTCAAAGACAGCATTTTGCAAATTCTATGGTCTTTATGACTATTTAGTTTGCCAGTATGGTTAGCCATTACGTACAATGCTGTCAGAAGTGCTTCAAAGCAATTGTTAAACCGTTCTTTATACACTGATTTTGATTTTGAGTGCTTTGTTTACCTGTTCAAGAAAATGAGATCAAGGCGGGTGATTTATTTATTTTTGAATAATTTGGAACTTCATGTTCGCAAAATGGTTTACGTGTAACTATTATTTTCTATTTTACCTGCATCCTATCACCGAGGGCCATGATTCAAAGACATTTGAATCTGATCTATACCAGAAAGCTTCCATGCATTATTAAGTTTTTCTAGCCAAGTTGTTTTTGAGGAGATTTTGAAATAACCCACTCTATTTTTGTTATTGAAGAAACCGTATATGCACATGAGATAGAAAATCGCTAAATTGTACGTCTGTAAAAGAAAAGAAATAAAAGATAAAAAAAGAAAGGAAAAAAACCTATACGGTAGTTGCATACTTTGCAGAATGTTTTATTCTACAGATGACGCTTTTTGTACCTCTTATTATGAAAAGGTGAAGAAACGTCGCTAAGACACAAATATCTACAACCCTCCAAGAAACTATATATTGTTCATTTTCCACTGTAGTTGAAGATGTTGTGAAATAGGTTTCACTCGCAATAATTATTGTTATATTAAAGGTTTAAATTCAGAATGCTCTGAATAGCAATTAGGTCTGTATACAGACTGATTATTAGGTATTTCTGATCAAACATTAGAGTATGCTGTATCACTGTGCGATAAACACTCCTAGTGAATCCCAGATCTTAACATCACTGGGTGATGAATAAATACCAACTGAATCCCAGCTTTTATTGTCTCGGAGTATCGGAAATATGAAATATTATTGAAAAGAAAAATAAATAAATCTGCACCTAAAAAAAATCACATTATGAAATCATGATCCCCATAAAATGTAAAAGTGAACAAACATACTGCAGAATCAAGTACTTCAATTTCATTATAATTATTTCTCTAATGTGACATCAGAACCCTCATCCTGGAATCTTGTTAAATTGGAATCTCCTTCATATGTGATAATGCGTATACAAGCAAACTCATGGGCATGCACATCGGTTAGATGTTTCACATATACCCAAACGTTACAACACAGACAGATAACCGTGGTGTGCATTGGTATTTGTAATTCCTTCCACCAGTGCCTCATGGAGAAAGATGTACTGGTCCTAAAATGATACAAACAATACAAATAGCATGTGTTAAGATACCGATGCAAAAATTAAAATAGGTTAAAAAGAATGTATCATACAAAAGAAGTAATATTCATAAGGAAAAGTTAAAACAAACCAGCTGTTGGATCGTTCTTTATATGCTAGTTTGTCAATACATTCTGCATTGGGTCAATGCTGTCTAACGTGTTTCTTCATTGCTAACTTTATCTATACAATGATTTTGACTAGGGATTATTCATGTTACCTGATGAAGATAACTGATTTACGACGGGTGTACCGGTCGACTGGGGATGCTTACTCCTCTTAGGCACCTCTGGTAAATCCAGAAGATCCGTGTTCGCAACAACTGTAGTTTGTTTGGACTTACGGGATTTAATCACTGTTCGTTATCTTCAGCAACGGGCTATTAAGCCTGAACAAAATAAAGGGTTTTATTGTAGTGTGAACGGTGAGTGGGAGGTTATCACTCCGCCGGGGTCCCTGAACTGACCTATAGTATTTGTAGGAGTCCGTGTTTGCATGTTTGTAAATCTTATATTTGTTATAAGTATTTAAGCGATTGATGAATATTTCGTTATCTTCAGGTTTTTGCTTGTACACTATCCAACGCACAAAAACTACAGTTCTCCGGGGGACGACAGATTCGGTGGAAAATAAGTCATCCAGAATAAAATTGACACGACCTTTGAATTGAATTGTACAAATAAGATATCTTTTAGCGTATACATTTGCTTATTTCATTTCTCAGGTGTATTTATAAATCTTACACGAGTTTGTACTGATCCACCACGCTGTTGCCTTAAGGGCTATGTATCCCTTTACCATCAATTGTCTGCTCTGCAGGCCCTCTTCCAGCAGGTTAATCAAGGGAGATAAATGTTCCAGTTCTTCCAATCCAGCGCTACAGGACAAAAAATAATGATGTGATAATGTGTTTTCTTGTATGAAGCAGTTTTTATACATGTATATTCAAGCACGTAAGAAATCATAAATCTTTCTCTTGTGAGCGCATGTAGATTAATTGGCTATTGGCGATTCATATAACTGGCAGTCACCACTTAATTATCTGGCGGCCACCACTAAATTTTGTCTGGCAATCACCACTGATTTAACTGGCTGCCGCCAAATATATATATACCTGCAATGAACGACTATTGGCCCATCTGACGCTTGTGATTCCATTTTTGACCAGGTTGCGGAAGACAATAAGTGACGTCAGATCCTCGGGACGGATTTGTCTGGCCAAGACGTGAAGTGAAACTGAGTCACTTTTCTTCTCCTCTTCCTACAGTATAATTAGAGATATAGAGTGTATAATTTAGAGCAAATTCCAGTACATGTACGTATTTATGGCAGGTTGAGCAATTTCTCTCATAGGGGATGATTTGCAGGTGGATTAATGGGTATGCCTTAAGGAAAACAATCTTGACAATGTCTCAAGAGTTTCTTATAGGCTACGACACCTGATTTGTGGTGTAGAAAACAAAAAAAAAGAAGTACCTGATTTGAACAACGATGTATCTCAGACGTAGTGGTTATACACATCTACTGTGTCCAGTTTGACGGTGTAAGGACCAATGTCCAGCTCCGTGTCTGGCCAGTACTTCAGACACTTCATCTGAAACACGCAGACGTCAATGGTGTTGAGCGAGCATACGATCATTTGATTCAAAGAAATACATTACGCAACCTTGTTTGTCACTACCCAATTTATGACGTATGACTTGAGCATAACCCAGTTGCATTCTGATAAAATAATTCAGATTTTCATAGTCATAATACTAGTTTTTGTTATTTAGTGCATTGAAGATCAATGGTGAAAAATAACAGCCACTGTTTCATGGAATATTCCTGTTCGAACTTATCAGCTAAACTTGATATATTTCCGTAATGAAATGTGTTATAAATATTTATTCTATTCTAACTTAGTAGCTTTGAATCGTACATGTATTCCGTTATGAAGAAAAGTAAATCTTTAAATTGTGTTGTCAAATTTATTAGTATTTCGGGTTATTCAGACTGATGGCACAATCAAATACTGAACTTTCTTTTTTAGATAATCGTTTGTCATCCTTGAAACAGATACCTATGTTTTTAAACCAATAAAAGACAATAATCATTCAAATGATTTGATTATGAATAGTTACCCCTGTCTCCTTCGTACAGATTGGTCAGATTACGATACGTGTGGAGTCATTTCGGCAGATAAAATCCAGAAATCCTCTAACGTCTTGGGGGTTAAAAAGGACCTTAGAAATAGCTAAGAGCTCAGTGACGGGGTCAACATCAATGTCGATTAGCTCAAAAGCAACGATGTTTCAAGCTAATGTTTTGTACAGTCAATAGCTTTCAATTAAGAAATATATCAAATGATTTGCATCTGTTTTGGACGGACTGGTTTCTAATTCATTTATATATTTTCAGTTTGGTGTTTTTCATCATCATCAAATATTTTGAAGGGTTGCATTATTACTATTGGAAGTCTTTAATGTTTGAGATAATAAAGAATTTTAAATGTACATTGCATATGCTCTTAAGGGGGTATACTTTGTGCTGCTATGTACGCTTGCTCTTTGTTGAAACCCTGGAAATAACTCTATATAATAAATCATTTGGAATTTGACCTTGTTTGAATAACAGAACACCTTCCTTAATCATCTGATCGACAGAGTGACCTTGCGCTTGAGGCATATACAATACACGGCAATTACAAGAAGTGGTCTTTAGAGTTGTCGTAGTTATCAGCAATCTGAAAGCTGGGAATTATTTTATCATATAGAATTAGAAATACTGTCTAGTGGTGTTGTAATAATATGATTGCATACTCACATGTATGTAAGATGCGTTGACAAATCGTCCCCCCCCCCCCCGGGGTTTCCTTTTCGATTTGCCATCTGTTCTCATCAATTTAACCCGATTATAATCATCTGAAAAAAATAAAGATTATTCATTAACAAGCATATCTTGTAAAATTCAATGAGGGACGGAAAAAATATAAATTCAGTCTCTAATTTTGAATTAAGAGTATATTCACATGGATATATTCCTTTGTATCGGTTTCCCCGTCTATTAGAGGCCTTTAGAGCAATCGAGTAGGTTTCAAGTAACCCAGTAGAAAGATCCTATGAATAGACAAGGTGGTGAAAATGCATTGAATTTTTAAAAAAGTAAAAAAAAAATAGATAATGGAATTTATTTTAATCAATTTATTGATACATGTACGAATTAACAACTTGATGTGTGTTTAGATGTTTTAATGGCATCAAATCATCGTTTTGAATTTTCTCATTGTAAAAAACCATACTATAAATGGTATGATGACTTTGAAAGTTTTGATTTAATGTATAGACTTCGAGATCAAGACTAAACTGAATGCAAACATTGAATTCTTTCTCCAGTATTCCGTTGCTCTTTTTCTCTGGTAGCTCTCCTATGAACTGATCAATAGGTATCCTTTGTGACGTCAGATTACTGTACTCCACGGTGATGATTTCATCTTCCACATCTCCAACCTCGTTCTGGGGAATCTCCTCTAGTTCAGATTCATTTCTTGACTCCACTCGATGAAATTCCACATTTACTTCAACAGAAGTCGCTTTTGGTGTTTTCGTTCTTTAAATATCAAAAATCATTTTCAACGTCAACTTCCCATATTTATGTTGCAATATTCCATCATCACCTGCATATGGTGTGTATGTCTCTTAACTTATTCGATACGCAAGAACTTGTTCTGCGCATGATCAGTTTTTGAATCGAGGCAAGTTACTTACAGACAAGTTGTTGTTGCAGGGGTTTCAACAGTCACGTTTAAAGCCAGCATTTCGTTAAGCCGTTTTTCACACACTGATTTGACTACGGATTGTTCCATTTACCTGATCAGGACTGTGGGCTCATCACGGGTGTGACAGAGGATGCTTACTCCTCCTAGTCACCTTACCCCTTCTCTGGTGTGTCCAGGGGTAAGTGATTGCCCAATTCTTGTTTTTGTATTCTATTTAGGACTTACGAGATTGATCACTGTTCGTTATCTTTGCCTTTACTTTCAATTCACAAATTAATTTTTAAAGAAGGCAACAGAAGTATTTTGCCGTAAAAGAAATGAATATAATTTTTTTGTACTAATTAAATTCTTTCACATATTCCTGAAATACTTGGAAAGGCACTTTATCAACAGACCACTCTCCACACTCTAGCGATCTGTTGGTTACAAATCATTTCTCGATGTCAAGTGTCCCGAAAAATGAGAAATCTACAGAAATGCACATTTCAATTCTGCTGAAGAATGTATAAAGACCCATTCCCATTGCTCGGGACTTGATACTACCAAAATGAATCAATAAGTAAATAGCGTGTGTCTAGACAATGCTATTATATTAATCGTTAATGAAATATCAATTACTGAACTTGTTAGGTGGTCAGTAAATAAAACTTACCCCTTTTTAAAGAGAGCAATCACAGCAAAGACCAAAAATACAGCCACCACCACGAGAATAGACAGCACTATGATTGACGTAGTCTGGTCATTTTCCTTGATTACGACATCTGGAGAAATAAATGTTACCTTAGGTATTTTCTTAATTCCCATACATGCAGCATATGAATGTTCAATAGTGACGTACAAACGTACAACACTGCATAATCAATTGTAGTATGTAAAAAGTAAAACATTACATGTACGTGCCTCAGCCAACATTCCCCCCACTATTAACAGAGTATTATCATCTTGATTATAATTCATTACGGTATACCTTCTATTGCATCCTTTTCCTTTATGGTAGATGTGCCTTCGTCAGAGGTGGTGCTATGTGTAATTTGTTCCGTTGTCCAATCTGCAGATTATAAGTGTTTATTGACCGACTTCTCAACTGCAGTATTTAAGGGAGATATTAATAGACAAGCTAAAAATAATCTATCATTGAAATTTTCTCATTTCTTTCATATATCTATATTGAAAGTGTCCTTCACAATATGTGGAAGTTTTGCCATGGGAAGCTAGACAAATAAG
>CAJDSM010019216.1:0-11995 GCA_903981925.1 Ostrea lurida
TTGTGCGAAATAGCATTACCTGTACTCGGCTTCGAGAGTTGGTTATTAGGTACGAATTTGCTATCAATTAACAATCATAATTTTTCACAATTATGTCCATTGATATATCCCGAAGAAGACACCACAGAATCTGCTTCATATTTGGATATTTACTTAACATGACTCTAATGGCAGACTGACAACTACATTATATGTTAAGCGTGATGGCTTTAACTTTGCAATCGTCAACTTTCCCTTTCTATGTAGTAATATACCACTATCACCTGCTTATGGTGTGTATACTCGCAGTTGATTCGATACGCAAGAGCATGCTATGCGTACGCGGAATTTTTAAAGCGAGGCCAACTACTAACAAAAAAGTTGAAGTTGCAGGGTTATAACGAATCTCGTTTAAAGTTACCATTTCGCAAATTCTACGGTCGCTAAATGACCTTGTTTGCGATTACAAGTATAACTAAGTCATATGTTGATTATTTGTTTCATACCCTTTGTTAGACTGTCATTTTCCTACTAGATTTGACTACGGGTAATCCCGTTTACTTTATTTCGACTACGGGCTCACGGCGGGGTGTGACCGTCAGCAGAGTGCTTACTCCTCCATGGCACCTGATCCTGCCTTCTGTGGAGTCCTGTTGCCCTACACTCGATTTCGTATATGGTTTTTTTTTTTATTATGATTACGTTTTACACGATGTTACCTTCGCCTATTTGATATTAAGCACGGCTGCAAGGACAAGCTGTGGAGTTAGTGTTAGGCTGGGCTCCCCCATGGGATATACTGGACGAAGGGCTAGAGAGATTAGTACCATCGCTCCGCTGTGTCCCATTACACAGGTCTAGTTTGTCCTGATCATGCGTGGGAGACTATGCTCTTCAGCGTGAATGCCCCCCCCCCCCTTATTCTTCGGGATTCTTAACGGTAATGCTACAATAGTCAGTAATTCAACACAAACGATAAAGCCATTCCAACAAAGTTAATACAGGTAGATATCGGCAATTTTCAAGTTGATGTAGAGATATTACAGGCTGTTCCCTGGCACCTCGTGCAACAAGACGTTTGTTAAACGTTCCAGAAAAAGGAATAAGTAAATGTTAAACAATATCGGACCACGCGGAATCAAACTTTCCAGAATAATGCAATGGGCACCCCCTTCCAACATTAACAACCAAGACAATGAGACATTTCCGGAGATAAATGCGCATATGCTAGACAAGCTAGAATATGCGATATTATTTAGACAAACATACAAAATACAATATCACAGAGATACATACATTTAAGATAAGGGTCTTGTAAAAGTAACTGCACGATACACTTTGAATTATATATAAGGTTAAAGGAAATATAAACAAAATGCTTATGCCAAGTATTACACATGAAAGCCACATGGCTAATTACAAATTTGGTCCTTTTTTATTGATTTTTACAAGATTTAAATTACCATAAGATATTCAAAATGCTGATTTTGAACATGAGTGATCAAACACCTGCAACATCAACTTATTTGTGAGTAATCTGCCTGTATTTAAAAACTGATCATACTCAGAACAAGCTCTTGCGTATGGAATCTGTTGAGCCATAAGCACCAAATGCATGTGATGATGGAATGTTGCTGCAAAAATCTGGGAAGTTGATGACAGAGAAGCTGAAATCATGCCGTATGTCATAAATGTCAAAAGTAAAGAAAATGAAAAGTGATGCTGTTAAATATGAATGGATATAATAAAAGGAATATGTTTCGACTTTTTGTATTACATCTACTGTTTGTTGTTAAATTCAAAGTGCTATTTTCATTATGCACGAGCTGTTGACGCAAGATATTATACGTAGAGTGTTTCTCAAACGAATAAACTTGGGACCTCACGCATAATGTTTACACAGTTTGTGTGTTTGATGTTCCAACTTACTTTTTATCGTATAAAAATTGCTTTCATTTATCATAACCTAATAAATTGCCACGGATGTCGTTTGATGTATAATTCTAGAAGATTTTTTTTTTAATGACACGGGCTAAAAAATGTAAACTCAACAATCAAACACATTGTGATGTCATTACTAGAACGTCATACAGCGGGAATAAAGGGTAACATTGTTTTATACCATATAAAAATGTTGCTTTAGTCAAATGTACCAATCAAATTGTGTGTTACTAATATTTAGCAACCAATGAAAGTTCAGACTTAGCTACTTTTTAAAAAAGTCAAACATACATAAACAGAAGTACATGTAAACATTAAAACATTGCACACTTTCGTTTAATAACGTAATAAAACCACATAAAACTGGTTACTATGGCAAAATATTCATGCCAACTGTTAAAACTACTACTTTATAAATATACATATATAAGTTGATCGTGGGTATCAGAAAAATCGTTGTAGAATAGAAATTCAACAGAGTCTTTGTCACTGACAACATTTTTTGATATAAGGAATTGATTATCTATAGGAAATATAAAATTTTCAGGATGAAATGGTGAAGATAACGAACAGTGATAAGTCGCATTAATCACGTACGAAAGATATATTAAAAGTTGGGCAACACAGACCCCTGTATATACTAGAGGTGGGATCCAGTGCCTAGGAGGAGTAAGCATCTCCTGTCGATCGGTCATATCCACCGTGACCTTTTTATCTCGAACACGTAAACGTAGTAATTCGTAGTCACAATCAGTGAATAAAGAACGACCTAACAATTGGTATAAAACACATTTGTACAGCACCCAATGACAAGTTGTATTGGTAAACGAAATTGTTATAACGACCATAGAATTTACAAAATGCTGACTTTAAACCCCTGCAACACCACCTTGTTTGTCAGTAACCTACTGCGATTTAAAACTGATCATACGCAGAGCAAGTTCTTGCGTATCGAATCAGTTGAGAGACAGAAACATCATATGCAGGTGATATTGAAATGTTGCTATAGAAATATGGGAAGTTGACAACAGAGAAGCTGAAATATCCCGTTTGGCATAATGTTGAGTTGTTCGTTTGCCATTAGTAGCTATGTCTAAGTATATACAAAGCTGATGTTAAACACTGATACTAGTATCTTTTTTCGAGTTCACTGAGATATATCAAATCGATTGATTGATTATTTATTGTTTTACGTCCCACTCGAGAATATTTCACTCATATAGAGACGTCACCAATGCCGGTGAAAGGCTACAAAATTTAGGCCTAAGCTCGACACTCATGGCCTTTGAGCAATAGGGTCTTTATCGTGCCACAAGTGCTGTGACACGGGGCCTCGATTTAACCGGTCTCATCCAAATGACCGCCCCATTCAATCGCCTCTTACGACACGGAAGGGGATGCTGGGGACCTATTCTAACCCAGACTCCCACGGGTGTATCAAATCGAAATATAAATTAATATAATTATCATTAATCGATGAAGGGTCATCGATTTATCTGAATGTCGAATTAAAGGCCATAGCTAGGTAGGGTTTTCTTTTTCTGTAGAAGCTTAAACGAATAAATTCTGTCTCGTAAGAACGTGAAAGCAGGTCGGCTAAAAAAGGGGCACAGTTCGTGTCCATTGGTATTCGAGTAGATTGTTGGTAGACCTAATCACGAAGAGTGTGAAGATTGGAAATACGTTCCGTTCTGGAAATGTTCACTTCGCGGAGACATCAGCCTTTGGAGAAGTACCACATATTTTGTGGTTTTTTTTTTAAAAAACCCAAAAAAAAACATATGTTACAGGTATTTATCTAAATGAAATGATAATATTCATCCTTACATCGTTTGCATGTACAATTGGTTTCAGATCGTATATTGATTGAATGTATCAATAAATACGTTAATATCTAATAAAATCCGGATTGTGCAATTGGTTCTCAGTACCCCTTGCTTGTTGTGCGAAGTGACTAAATGGGTTCGTCCTTCGGATGTGACCGACGAATTCGAGGCGCCGTGTCATGGTGACGTCTCCGTATGGGTGAAAGATTCTTGAGAGAGGCGTTGAAGAACAACCAATTAACTAACCAACGACAATATAGGGATATTTCTGTGTTTGTTTCTTTTTTTAGCAAATTGCCACACGCGTGCGGAAATGTATGGATAAAAATTAATTACATCTTTCATAGAAAATGAAATTGCAACTTAGTTTCCCCATAATTATGGTACTTCATTGTAGAAAGGGGAAGATCACAAAGCAAGAACCCGGATTCTGATGTTTAATTCTGATAATTGGGCTAATGTAAGAAAGACTGTATTTTGGAATTATTTCATCATTTATGAAAAAATTGAAATAGAAATATCACATGATAGGGAGGACATATAAATACCTTTGGTACCCACGCCGTCAATGTACAAAAGGATTTGCAATGAGGAGTACATCCCGTCAACTTGTGCTCGTAGTTTGTCTCTCTCTCGCCCTGGGTCTCAGTGATGAAGGATGCTGTGGGAAAACAATATCTGGAGTGTGCATGTTAGTTATTTTCTTTGTCATTCAGAAACGATCTTTCGAATAAAATACTGTCTGAGTTACTTCAAAAACTGGCATTTGATGATTAGTTTCCAGCTCATTTTTTTATGTTTCAGAAAATGCTGTGCAAGCTACTACCTCGAATCCGGAATGTGCTATGGTTTGTAACAAGATTTTTATATATAAAGGACTATAGCAGCATACTTGAAATCAACATTATTTCTATTCTTTGAAGAGAACTACGAATCAATCATTGATATATATCTTGTCATTTTCCAGTTTGCCAGACTGGCCGTTGGGGCGTTAACTGTTCCAAAACTTGCAGTTACCCTTATTTTGGCTCTATGTGTAGGGAGACATGCCAGTGTGATGAACGACTTTGTCACAAAATCACAGGCTGTCCAAGGGAAAGTAGGTTACCTTCATTTACTTTCGAAACGGAGATTATTTATAACCCAACTACGCATCATCATAGATGATGGAATGGTTCCGAAAACGTCTTTCTTACATAATTGTCAGAGTTAAACAGCAGAATCCCGGTTCTTGGTTTGTTTAGAAAACTGTTTGATTTACTTTTAGTCCTAAATAATCTTGTGACTAAATTTCAGGACCGTAACGGAAAAAGTCCGGAAACAGTTTGACTTAGTGTTCTTTGTCTTCTTACGACTATTGTATTGTTTTATTTCCAAAAAGCAATACTGCTATAGGTTATTAAAGAAACTATATTCAATAATAAACATTAATAGAAAAAACACCAATAAATTACAATTTATAACAATTGTAAGATTACGAAACAGAGTATTGCGTGGTGTAATATATAGATATACTTTACTGTATAAATATTGAGGATAAACCTCTTTATGTTGGGCCCTCTAATTTAAGTTTTAGAAGCTTTATACAAAAATTTTCCAAACATACATTATAACACTAGTATTTGTATTATAGAATAGCTTTAATAATTTATACATTGACGGTTTTCATAATAATATTTACCCAATGTACAATTTTCTAGTTTTTCAATACAGGACAAATAAATATAAAAATGATATTCGTCATTCATATTCTCCATATGAAACAGCAATTACATTTTCGGTTTACATTCAGGTATATTAAAATATACACTGGTATTATACTTATTTTAAGTCTCCTTAAATTCAGAGCTAAAAATATTGACAGTTGTTAGGATGACGATTCAGGACATACAACAAACATATGCCAGAAGTTGTGTAATCAAATATGCATTAAAAAATTCAAGAGCTTCTAGTAAAACTTTGCTAAATCAGCAGCAAAACGTATGGACTTTTAAACACTTTCCACGACCATTCCTACGAAGAATCAAAAACCAGAATTTTTTGACATTCAGATAGTTTGCTGCCTTCACAGAAAATGGAAAGTAGAAATAATGAATTCAATAATATCAGTCATTCAAACATTACTTTGTTAAACACACTCTGATTCTACTTAAAGTACTCTAAAATCGATATTGAAACAAATTCCTCATGGCATTATATCTTATATCTTCAAACAATCTTTGGAAGTTCTCATGGGCTCGAATCCCATGGGCATGAATTTTATATTCGTGTACGAGGTACAATCCTATGCAAAGGCTTCTACAAGAAAGAAACTAGATGTGTCGGCTCGACAACGAAATGCCCCCGCCTACAGTGAAGTCTAATGAAGGAAATGTTGTAAGGGTGAAATTGAAAGTTTATTCATATGCATGAGCTGTCGAGTATCCATATATCAAAAATTTGAGTTGAATGTGTGCAACCCGTGCATAAGATAATGAAACGGAAACGGAATTTTTTTATTTTTTTAAGTTCAAGAGGCTTGAACTCGGTCAAAAAATCATCGGACCAGACAACTTACGAAATTGACCTGCATATTCCATGTGACATATCTATATGACCAAAATTTGAGTTGAATGTGTGCAACCGTTGCAGAAAGATAATGAACGGAAACGAAAAATTCTGATTTTTTTCTAAGTTCAAGAGGCTAACTCTGTCAAAAATTCATTGACCATGACCCAACTTTGAACTTGACCTGCATATTCCTGTGAACGTATTCCATACCATGAGAAATTTATTGAGTTGAATGTGTGCAACCGTTGAAGAGATTAATAAACGGAAACGAAAAATTTTCTTGATTTTTTTCTAAGTTCAATAGAAGGGCTAAACTCGTCAAAAATCATCAGACCATTGACCAACTTCGAACTTGACCTGCATATTCCTGTGAACATATCACTATACAAATGAGTTGAATTGTGTTGCAACCGTTGCAAGAGGATAATGAACGGAAAACAAAAATTCTGATTTTTTTCAAATTCAAGGAGGGCTAACTCGGTCAAAAATCATCGGACCATGACCAAACTTCTAACTTGACCTGCATATCCTGTGACATATCCATAACCAAATATTGAGTTTGAATGTGGTGCAACCGTTGCAGAGATAATGAACGGAAACGGAAAAATTTCTGATTTTTTTTCTAAGTTCAAAGAGGGCTAACTCGGTCAAAAATCATCAGACCATGACCAACTTCGAACTTGACCTGCATATTCCTGTTGAAAATCCATATACCAAATTTGAGTTGAATGTGTGCAACCGTTGCAGAGATTACATGAACGGAAACGAAAAAAATTTCTGATTTTTTTCTAAGTTCAAGAGGGCTAACTCGGGTCAAAAAATCATCAGACCATGACAACTTCGAAACTTGACCTGCATATTCCTGTGACCATATCCATTATACCAAATTTGAAGTAGAATTGATATGTGTGCAACCGTTGCAGAGAAATGAACGGAAACGAAAAATTTCTATTTTTTTTGTAAGTTCAAGAGGGCTAACTTCGGTCAAAAATCATCGGACCATGACCAACTTGCGAACTTGACCGGCATAATTCCTGTGACATTATCATTAACCAATATTGAGTATTGAATGTGTGCAACCGTTGCAGAGATAATGACGGAAACGAAAATTCTGATTTTTTCTAAGTCTCTTTCAAGAGGGCTAAACTCGTGTCAAAACATCATCGGGACCATTGATCCTAAGAACTTCGACATTGGACCCTGCATATTCCTGTTGACAATATCATAATGATACCAAATTGACGTATTGAATTGTGTTGAAACCATGCAGAGATAAGTTGAACGGAAACCAAATGATGACGGAAGACGGAATGACGGAACAGGGCAAACATATATGCCCCCGCCATTTTATGGCAGGGGCATAAAAAAAATCTTTTCCCTTTTGTTAAAGCTTCCCATAATTATTGAAGCAAACATTCCATCATCACCTGCATTCGTGTTACTTGTTACGCAAGAGTGTTTTACAAATAAGTTTGATTTGCAGGGATTTCAACAGTCACGTTTAAAGTCGCATTCGTATATTTTTAAGGTCCTTACGACGACTTATTTTTTGCAAATACAACCTGTCATTGGATCAAATGTTATCTGATGTGTTTAATACCATTAGTACGGTCGCGGTACTCAGTGGTGTGAGCTACTCGCCTCGTGATCGGGAGGTTGTGAATTCGAGCCTTGCGCTCGGACCCGGCCATTTCAACCTAAACGTTAAAATAGTAAGAGCTCGGCATTTAGAAGTGAGGATCACTGCGTTTCGGAAATGACCTTAAAAACGGAGGCCCCGTGTCGCAGCATGTGTGAATGCAAAAGAACCCTCACGCTAAAAAGCCGATGAGTTGCTAAGCATAGGTCTAAATTTCACCGTGCGACACATCTGTGGCTAGGTGCATCCAACTATTCCGCACGTCCGATCCAACTATTCCCTAATGGGGATTTAACATTGGAAGAAACCAGAGAATGTATATTTGATTTTTATTACTCAATAAAAGATTATGTTCTCAAAACAAAGTAAATCGTTGCACTGTCGAATCCAAAAGCACTTTTGATGCTACAAATAACATCGAAAGATCACCATTTTTCCCAATACTCTGCACTTATCTGTTGGCAATGACAAACAACACGTAAACTTTTGGATATAACGTGTTTCTTTTGAAGTCCAGAGCTCTATAAAACTATTTAAAAGATAATACTTTGTTAACTAGCTTTCATACAAAGCATTGAATGGAAATGACCAACCAAAACCATTGATAGTTTTATTTTTATTTGACGTAGATGCAACTATTCTAGGATGAGTAACGTATGACACAAACCATTCTTACTTAAGCTTTTGTAAATCATTATTTTGAGCTAATTTCAGCATATTACAAGCAAATCGTTGCTTAGTAAACGTAGGGGAAATCCACTTTGATGTACTTGCAAAAAGTACTCATTGTTCTAATTTCTTCTTGTATAGAATTTCATTTTCAAGGTTAGGCCCAAACGTCGCGTCCAGTCCACGTGCTTCCCATGCATCACGTTCTGTAACTTCTGATTATTGCTTATTTTAAACATTAGCACTTTTAAGATTTAAATGCATGGGGATTTCTAAATATTTTACAATACCTCCAATGACGCTGACGAGCTCGATGTTAAAATGCTGAAATTAGCTCAAATAATGATTTACAAAAGCTTAGTAAGAATGGTTGTCATAACGTACTCATCTAGAGTTGCATCCTACGTACATCAAAAAATAAAAATATCATTGGGTTTGGTGTATCATTTCATTCAATGCTTTGTTTATGAAAGGTACGTAACAAAGTAATTATCTTTAAATAGTTTAATAAGAGCTGCTGGAGCTTCAAACAGAACAACGTTATATCAAAAGTTTACTGTTTTTGTCATTGCCACAGAATAAGTGCAGAGTATTGGGAAAATGGTGATCTTTCGATGTTATTATGTAGCATCAAAAGATGTTTTGGCATTCCGACAGTGCAACGATTATACTTGTTTTGAGGAAACATAATCATTTATGGAGCTATAATTTCAAATACCTACTTCCTCTGTGTCTTCCAATGTTAAATCCCCATGTAGGAAATTAGTTGGGATCCGACGTGACGGATAGTTGGATCAATGAACGATGTGTCACGGTGAATTATAGACCTATGCATTAGCACTCATGGCTTTTAGCAGTTGAGGGTTCTTGCATGTCACACATGCTGCGACACGGGGCCTTCCGTTTTTTAAGGTCATTTCCGAAGACCGTGATCCTCACTTCTAAATGCCGAGCTCTTACCTATTTTACGTCTTAGGTTGAAATGGCCGGGTTGCCGGCGCAAGGCTCGAATTTCAACCTCCCGATCACGAGGCGAGGAGCTCCACCACTTGAGTCACCGCGACCGGTAACAATCGGTATTAAAGCACATCAGATAACATTTTTGATCCAATGACAGGTTGTATTTGCAAAATAAGTCGTCGTAGCACCATAAACTATACGGAAATGCCGACTTTTAAACGTGACTGTTGAAAATTCCCTGCCAACATCAACTTTTATTTGTTAAAAACTCTTGCGTTAAACAAGTAAACACCGAATGCAGGTGATGATGGAATGTTGCTTCATAAATATGGAAGTTTACAATAGGGTGAAAGATTTTTTTATTGCCCCCGCCATAAAATGGCCGGGGCATAAGTGTTGCCCTGTTCCGTCATTCCGTCCTTTCCGTCATCATTTGGTTTCCGTTCGTTTCTCTGGCAATGGGTTCAACACATTCACTCAAATTTGTATTATGGATATGTCACAAGGAATATGCAGGTCGAATTCGAAGATTGGTCATGCGGTCCGATGAATTTTTGGACGAGTTGCCCTCTTGACTTAGAAAAAAATCAGAAATTTTTACGTTTCCTTCATTATCTCTGCAACGGTTGCACACATTCAACTCAAATTTGGTATATGGATATGTCACATGGAATTATGCAGGTCAAGTTCGAATTGGTCATGGTCGATGATTTTGGACCGAGGTAGCCCTCTTGAACTTTAAAAAAAAATCAGAAATTTTTCGTTTCCGTTCGATTATTTCTGCAACGGTGCACACATTTCAACTTCAAATTTGGTATATGGATATGTCACAGGAATATTGCAGGTCAAGTTCGTAAGTTTGGTCATGGTCTCGATGATTTTGAACCGAGTTTAGCCCTCTTGAACTTAGAAAAAATCAGAAATGTTTCGTTTCCGTTCATTATCTCGTTGCAATCGTTGCACACATTTCAACTCAAATGGTATATGATATTACAGGAATATTGCAGCGCAAGTTTCGTTAGTTGTCATGGTATGATGATTTTGACCGAGTGTAGGCCCTTCTGAACTTAGAAAAAAATCAGAAATTTTGCGTTTCCGTCATTATCTCTGAACGGTTGCACACATTCAACGTCCAAATTTGGTATATGGTATGTCACAGGAAAATGCAGGTTCAAGTTAGAAGTTGGTCATGGTCACGATGATTTTGACCGAGTTAGCCCTCTTGAACTTTGAAAAAAAATCAAATTTTTCGTTTCCGTTCATTATCTCTGCAACGGTTCACAATTCACTCAAATTTGGTATATGGATAGTCACAGGGGATTATGAGGTTCAAGTCGAAGTTTCATGGTCTGATGATTTTTGACCGAGTTAGCCCTCTTGACTTAGAAAAAGAATCAGAGAATTTTTCGTTTTCCGTTATTATCTCTTCAACGGTTGCACACATTCAACTCAAATTTTATGTATGGATACGTCACAGGAATGATGCCAGGTCAAGTTCAAAGGGCAGGTCCCCAATGATTGTTTAGACAGAGTTAGCCTCTCTGAAACTTAGGAAAAAATCAGGAAATTTTTCGTTTCGTTCATTATCTCTGCAACGGTTGCACACATTCAACTCAAATTGGTATATAAGATATGTCACAGGATATGCAGGTGCAATTTCGAAGTTGGGCATTGCGTCCGATGATTTTGACCGAGTATGCCCTCTTGAAACTTAGAAAAAATAAAAAAATTCCGTTTCCGTTCATTAATCTATGCAACGGTTGCACACATTCAACTCAACTTTTGATATATGGATACGCCACTGTTCATGCATATGAAAAATACTTTCCAATCTTCACCCTTACAAATTTTCCTTTCATTAGACTTCACTGTAGGCGGGGGCATTTCGTGTCGCACCGACACATCTGTTTTTCTCTTGTAGAAGCCTTTGCATAGATTGTCCCTCGTAAGGAATATAACAATCATTGCCCATTGGGAACTTCGAGCACATTGAGAACTCCAACAGATTGTTTGAAGGACTACTAAGATATACTGCAATGAGGAATTTTGTTTGAATATCGATTTTTAGAGTACTTTAACGTAGAATCAGAGTGTGTTTAACAAAGGAATTGTTTGAATGGACTGATCATTGAATATCATTATTTCTACTTTCGCATTTTCTGTGAAGCAGCAACTATCTGAATGTTCAAATTCTGGTTTTTGATGTCTTCGAGAATGGTCGTGGAAAGTGTTTAAAAGTCATACGTTTTTTGATGCTCGATTAGCAAAAGTTTTACTAGAGTCTTAAATTTTTTTAATCATATCTTGTTTACACAACTCTGGCATATGTTGTTGTATGTCTGAATCGTCATCTAAACAACTGTCATATTTTAGCTCTGGAAATTTTAGGGACTTTAAAAATAAGTAATAGTTAATACCCAGCTGTGATATT
>CAJDSM010019216.1:12020-41436 GCA_903981925.1 Ostrea lurida
TGCTTGTTTTGAGAACATAAGCTTTATTGGACCTGTAAAATCAAATATACATTTCTCTGGTTTCTCCCAATGTTATATCCCCATAAGGAATAGTTGGATCCGACGTGACGGAATAGTTGGATCATAGTAACGATGTGTCACGATGAATTTGCAGCCCTTCACCGGCAATGGTGACGTCTCAATATGAGTGAAATATTCTCAACGGGACGAAAAACAAACAAATAATCAATCATATCAATTCTTAGGCCGTTTTTATCCACTCATTTTGACTACGGATTACTCAGTTTACTTGATCAATATACAGGGCTAACGGCGAGTGTAACCGATCAACAGGGTATGTTTACTCTTAGGCACCTGATCCCATCTCTGCCTGGTATATCCAGGCCTCAAGACCAAAAATGGAGGATATTCTCAAGTCGAAATTTTGATTACATCTGACATTGATGTTTTAAAAAACAACTGCTGGTGACAATCAAATACAAACTCATACTGAAAAAAACTAAACGTTTATCAATGTCTATTCTCAGTTTATAATGTTGAGGCCAGGGTTCCGTGTTTGCCCAGCTCTTAGTTAGTATTCCGTACAGGACTATAAGATTGATGATTCACTGTTCGTTATCTTCACATTTTTCTTTATTGTCAATGATTGCTATTGAATGAAGATGCGCTGTATCTAACACTATAATGTAATCCATGTTTGCAGAAAACAGTAACGAGTCCCACTCTCATCTACAAGTGACGTTTATAGCTGGTGGCAGTGCACTCGGATTCTGTATTTTAACTATAATATCACTCATCATAATGTTATGCCGAAAGAAACAAATTCACTATGTCCCGAATGTCAATTCTCAGGAATTACAGCTGTTCCAAAATCATGTTGAGAACCTAGAGCAGAAGACATGTCCAGTAGAAATGAACAAGTACCGGGATATCAGAAGCGTAATGGGGGAATCATCAGACAACCAACCTTATGAAGAGATAGAAGACTATATGCCCATGGATACAATTATTAAAAACGATGGCCTTGAAAGCCATGAGACAAACGTTTATCGTTCCCAGGGGCTTGGGACCTACTCTGTATACGAGGAAGGTGAAAAGGAAAAGGGTTGTCCACTCAGTACAGAACAGAACTATGAGAGGATGAGTGATAACTTGCATGTCTCTAAGATATCGGAGAAATTGTATCTTGAATAGACGTCATTCAGTATCTAAAAAGTTTCAAAGAATTAGGCCTGATATATATGTATAATATGTATAGTAAAAAAAATCCCCTGATGCTTGGAATTGAATAAAAAATGTATCTAATACAAATATACAAGTGTACTGTTACATGTAAAGAGAAGGTTAAAATTCAGTCACCATTGACAACGCTAAACACTAATAAATTATGACAAAATATATTTCCGGACCCGTAAAAGGGTCTATATTATTTTAAAACATTAAAAACAAAAACTCAAATTGCATATCGTGGAAGTTTTAAATTCTGCTTTACATAGCTTAATATTGAACTCGCACCTGGCGCTTGTACAATCTTCACTGAACGCTAGGCATTTAGAAGTGGGAGTCACGGGGTTTTCGTGTATGACCTTAAGGGGGTGCTATGCAAGCCATCGTGAATCAGAACATTTGAAAACCAAAAACAAATTTATGAAGTACATGAATGGAAGTTACTTTTTACATTAAAAATGCATGTTCCATGTATACTGAAATGAATGCATCGAATCTTTTCAAAAATAAATCATTTTCAAAATACTTTGAATGAAATTTTGTATAGCGAGTATAATTTACATTCGTTTGCAACAAATACATTTCAAATGAATGTAAAACATACAAGAAAATAATCTTTGAAGTTATAGCAGCATGACAGTGAGTTTTCTTTATCCATAAGTACCTTCAAACTGATAAAAGTTGGAATTATGATGGTACCCTATCGTGGACAAAGCCATTTCCGAAAATTTTTTTTTAGCAGATGTAAACAACCCATTTTGGTCATTCGTGAACGAGATTCCATAAGCATAGATACGGCCGTTCATTATATGCAGGAATAAAATTACAAATCTGTTCAGTACAAACTGAAATAAAAATCTATACATGACAAACCTCCCCATCTCATGTGTTTGCTCCCAAGTATTTCATGAAGTGAGGAGATTCCAACGTTCACATTTCCAGCCATCATGGTGTGATATTATTACGCCCAAATTTACCTTTTATCATATTAGTATATTGGGACAACAAGACGCGAAATTATTTTCTATCTTTGCACATTTATACAATATTTTGTTCATTTAGTTTTAGATGTGTTTTGATTAAAATAATGTCCTTAACTATATGCATATAATATTAAAAGTGAAAGTAGAATTAGTAAAGAGGACGAGTTTCCGGTGCAACAACGGAAAACTTTCAACTGGTAGCAAATGTTTGATTTACGTGAATATTTGTTCTGATCCATTAATGTATTGCACTATATGATTATTAATAGATAATAGACTTTAGCAACGTTTTTACATGGATCTTTAAAACTGCCATTCTTCTGAGTTCTGTAAAGTTCGACGAAATGCCCAGTTATGTTCTCTTGTTGGGGAAATTCCCTGTTCAGCTTGACCACTGACGTAGGACCATAGACAGGATATTCATGCAATTACATAGGTAATGTTTAGATCATAAACCATTGTTTTTTTTTAACAAATCAAGTATAAACGCATCATCAAAAGCGTGAAATATCACATATTGGAAATCAAAGTTATAATTAGTATGTTTTCTAGTTGATTCACCTGCCTTTACCTGCAATATGATATATCTAAAAGTAGATATTACATTCACAGGCATTGAAATTTAATATCTGGAGCTAAAAATAGAAAACACCCAGAAATGGAACTACTTTTCATGCAATGTGTATTATTTTGGAGCTGTTATTAGTGCATTTCAAAACATTATTGCAACTTTATGATGAAACGTGTGTGTTTGAAGACTCAACAGCAATTCTCAATATATCAAACTATTGTTATTGAATTTTTTTGAAATATTTCATGGTTGCAGGAAAGCAGGGTGATGTAGAATTAGGGGACTAATATGCACATGTTACAACTTTAGGAATGTTATTCTTTTTTATTAACACAACAATTACTAATATTGTATAAGTTTTGTACTTCTTGGTAGAATGTTAAACTTTTCTCAAAGCATCTTGAGGAGTAAAAATTGAAATTTGCATGTCACTTCATTGTACATGCAAATCCAATATGGCCGTTTAGCAACCCCTTAAAACATCGCATGCGTTGCAACAGTTCATTTGCTGACCGTTAACTATAGATATGAAACTACACACTGTAAATCATTATTTGCGTTAGAAAACCTATTTAGAAGCTCCGAAGAAAGCAAAATTACATTTCTATCCTTTAGTACAGCAAGATGTGTTTGTAAAACCCTGATGCTCCCGGATTCTGCATGCCAGTGGAATGGGCTTGCAAAAAAGGATGATGCATGTGGAATAACACGGAATATTCGGTAGTTTTTCGGGACCACTTTTCAGCTTATGTCCCCATCGCCATGAACAACGTCACTAATAGACAGATAACTCATCACTTCGAAAGTCGAATGTCATATTTGAATATTGATAAATTGTTTATCTCTTAGACATTATAGACATGCTAACGCAAAAAAGGGTTTACATTATTTATGACAACCGGAAATGACGTTGTTCAAGACTACAGGACACGCAGGGAAATGAGTTGAAAAGTGGTCCCGAAAAGCTACCGAATATTCCGTGTCGATGAGAATTATTTTTACGGGTTCCTGTGGTTCACAACTCACCTCACCTCAGTCTCGTGACCGGAACGGTCGTTGAGGAGACGTGAGGGACGAGTTTTAGCCAACCTTTGCCACCCGACCCTGTCCTCCGCTTTTCTTATCAATGATGGGGTGGTTTTACACGTATCAAATACTGCCATACTGTTTTGGTACCAAACTCCGTAAGTTTATTTATATTAAAATCCAGCTGTGACTTCATCTTATTGTAATACTACTCCATTACTTTTCAGGAATGCAAGTCATAAACGTAAAGCCACGGGTGGGGCTTTCCCACGCAAGGTATAATGGTTAAAGTTACAAACAGAACTATCATAGTAGCACAATTTTACAACAAATTAAATTTTCAGAATCAGAGCGAATATCTCACTGATATGGTCATGAGCAATTGGCGTTAACATGGTTGACACGTTAAAAAATAACCTCCCTGCTCAAAAATGTTAAAGCGCTCAGCAAGTCTAAACTTGTGGTACTTAATTTACAACTAGTGATATGCCAATGTAAGTAAAAAATATCCAAAGTGGTATAAACAATTTAACACAAAATATGTACATGTAGGTATTTATGTAAAAGAACAAACAAAATATGTAGGTAGTTATGTAAACGATACAATCTATGGCTTGATAATCGCAACTTTGGTTTCAAGGAAGCAATACAAATGAAGAAATACTTCACAGGACGTAAAACAACCACTAAAGAATCTTCATTAGCTTGTGACGCAGTGAGTTGTACAGTATATGGCATATTCAAGAGCAATTCAACATTCACGCACGCACGCACCTACCCACACAAATAAAAGGCACATTAAAAAAAGGCCAAGGTTTACATTATACATGTATAAAGACCTCCTTAATTTGCAAAATGTACTCTTAGTGAAATTCTTAATGGAACAGAACTTGTTTCTAAGCGACCCATCTGTAGTCATTAGACTTACATTTAGTTAATCACGCAAAAGTTCCACAGTTTTCCATTCTCTCCCTTACTCATTGTCGATCCTCTCTAAAGTTCTTGCATTTCGGCAACACAACAAACCCTAAGAAATTTACGAAGGCCTGTGCACTGTCTCCTATGCTTTGAAGATAGAATAAACCGTCATCAAATTTATCAAAGAAAGACAGGTACGAAGATCCATCGTGGGCAAGAAAGATGATATACCTGATGGTTCCCCACACTCGTGTAAGGTACAAATACATGAATATCCATAGCAAACCAAACCTCTCGTCCTTTTGTACATCCTGGTTCACAGAATGTCCTTCAATCGATAGCGATCCGTAAGATGTGCTGGAACGTGATTCTGGCAAAAGTAGCTGGTCCTGAAAAAAAAATGAATGCCAATATCATATCTATTTCGTATAACTTACTGTGAGGAAAATTCCCTCAAATATCTTCATTGATAGTGTATGGGTGTCCAACATTATCACTTTTATTATTCATCAACTAACCCTTGACCCTTGCAATCGAAGACTGTTCAATTTTGAGAGCATGTAGATTGCGAATGTGGCGACGTAAGCCGCTATTTCCCATCCTTTCCCAGTAATCGCCATCCAGGCTCCAGGGCTTGGTGAAGAAGATTCACAGTCCTTAATCCAACACCAGGGGCCGCTACCGCCGGAGAATCCCTCTCCCAAAACGTCATAAGAAAGGGCAACCAAGGCTATGGTGACTGCGAATACAACGCTTGCATTTTATAAATTAAGATATTTCATTTATTTTTTCATTCCATACAAATATGAAATGTATTGGACTAGGAAACAAAGAGTTATACAGGGTCGTGTGGTAAGCTTTTGGCAGTAAATTGTTTAATGAAATTGACATCTGTCCTAAATCTACACACCAGTCGCGGAAACCTAGAAGTGTTGAGAATCTGTTGAAACCTCTGTAACATTTTTGTCAATAGCTTTCATTGTTTTAAAAACTGATTATACGCAAAACATACATGTAGGCAGTGGCCAGTCTGATTATCTAACTAGTTGTGTGTTTCTATCCCCTCGCCAAGGTTCGGGGATAGAAAACACAGAACATGTTGGATAATAATTATATCAAACCCCGAACCATGGGAGATCCTATATTTATCGTGCCACACCTGCTGTGACACGGGGCCTCGGTTTTTGCGGTCTCATTCGAAGGACCACCCCATTTACATGTAATCGCCTCTTACTAAAAGCAGGGGGTACCGAGGACCCATTCCAACCCGGACCACCACGGCGTGCCAGTGGAATGGGGTACTCACAAGGAATACAGAAATATGGAAGCCCTATCGCTTACCATTCAAAAGCTATGTCCATGTTAAAGTTTATGAAAATTAGGTCTTAGTCCAAGGTCAAGAGGTCAAACATTTTGCTACCAGTGGAAAGGGCTTGTCCTACCGCTTAGCATTTAAATCTTATGACCAATGTTAAGAATTTGCAGACAAACAATATATATATAATCTCAGATTCCGGGGATGTAAAAATTTAATCATTGCTAGGTTCAAACGTACTGATTACAGATCAGCTGTCGACACGTAAACCACTGATCTACCCAGCTAGACAATTGAATTTGAAAAGATTATAGTACATTATTGCTGAAATTATGTTTCTAAAATGAAAGTTATCCATTATGACAATATATTATTCTTCCCTAATCTAATTGGTATTCATATACGTGCATCGTTTACAACTTCCATGCGTTCATGGGGGAAATGCCTTCATTACAATTTGTAAAAATGTCAGACAAAAACATTGGGAATGTATATATTTCCAAATGATACTCCCAATTAATTTAAAACTTCGTACCTGGACAGCCCCATCCGCATAAATGACATATGAGTTGTACGCTACGTTTTTCAAGATATCGACTTCCAAGCTGATGAAGGAAATGGTTAAATGCTGTGAAGAAGGTCCACCAAAACGAGGATAAACAGGCAAAAACCGATATGAAGCTTTGAATCACACAGAGAAAGTCCGAATCACATGGTTCATTCTCACTGATCACTACATCAGTATCGAACTCCGCATACCGAATCACACCAAGTATATTTCCAAATGCATTGAGACAGTCGGCGACGGTGAGAAACACTAAGAGACGATAAGTGAAACTCTTCCTTTTCTCTCCAAAGAATTGAATAAATATAAATAAAGATCCCAACACTGACAAAGAACTACTTATGCCTGTCAAAATCAAACTTGGGACATAATTAATGGTGTAATTCCCCCGATAACTATCTTCACCGTTGTATCTTAACACGTTCATCATCGTGTACCTGTAACTAATTGATAACTGCAATTGTTGTCACGTGATTATCACATTGATTCATCGTTATCTTTACATTTTCTTGATAGCGTCTAAATATAAGTCATACTCAATGTGTGTACATTTAAAATACATGCGGGTGATTATCGTATGAAGAGGCGTATCAGAAACAAAATATGCACCACAACTCTAGATAATTATCTGCTCCATAAACAAATTAAAGAACCTTAAAGTAGCATAATCTGTATCTCTTCAATTTTATTACACTGATTTCTTTTATACATGTACATGGTAATAATGCGAACCATGAAATCTGCCCGGTCAAAATGTAAAATAAGCCTCAAAAGACGACGTGTCTACAACGTGACAGTTCTGTAAATGATAAAAGGATAAATGTCATAGTTACGCGATCTCCTTATTTGGAAGTAGAATTAAAAATCACGCTTGAAATGTTTGTAGTAAATAGCTTATATTCGACGTATTTCTGAACAACCATATATGATTAGATATAACATGCATGCTTAAAAAAACGTATACTATTGTTAACAAAGAAAAAAGGCTATGTGTATACATCGCATAACAATAATACAGTACTGCGCATGCTTACATACACAGGCGACTCTGTTATTATGTTGGGTTGCCAATATTAAATATAATTAGAAACGAGTACTCTGTTCTTGTGTATTTTTTTACTTAATGTTGTAATTACGCATGAAAGCATAATTTTATTAAATGTCTACATAGAAAAAAAATCTGAAAAATTTCATTTTTCGTAAAAATACAGATTATGCTACAGATGCGATCAGTTCTAACCTTCTCTTAAAGCAGTCGTAAAGCAGTTCTAATGACTGCTCTAAGTTAACTTAGAGCAGTTAGAGCAGTTCTGCTGACTGCTCTAGAGCTGCTCCATGACTGCTCCAAGTTAACTTAGAACAGCTCTGCTGACTGCTTTAGAGCTGCTCTGTGACTGCTCCAAGTTCACTTAGAACAGGTCCACGACTGCTCCACGACTGCTCCAAGTTCGCTTAGAACAGGTCCACGACTGCTCTAAGTTCACTTAGAACAGGTCCACGACTGCTCTAAGTTCACTTAGAACAGGTCCAGCGACTGCTCCAAGTTCGCTTAGAACAGGTCCACGACTGCTCTAAGTTCACTTAGAACAGGTCCACGACTGCTCCAAGTTCGCTTAGAATAGCTATTATATTATTTATCTTTTGTCGCTAATTTCCTTAAATAAAAAAAACACCCGCAAAACAGAAATTGAAATGCTATGGAGGTTTATTACAGATTGAATTGCTATTTTAACAGTGCATATACGTGCGGATATTGAACGAGGTTTACATGTATGCCACTCGCACCAAACTTACTCTTTTAATCATGTTTCGGAATATTGATCATCTTTTTATTGTTGAAGGACTAACATTGGTTCGGAAATGTTCATTAAATATTCTGGTGAGTTCGTTCGCTGATATTTCACGGTCTTCATTATTTCTTTCATCTATAGCTATGAACTCTCTCTGAAATTTTACGTCTTTCGTGCTGCTTTCGGTGGATCTTCAATGGAACAATTTAAACGGTATCTCTTATAAATTTTTCCAATGGCAAACCGTGAAACTTTTACACCTTCTGATTCTGTCAACAGTGGGAAGACTTCGTTCAAATAGTAATTTGAACGAAAGTCTTCCACTGTTTCTTAAATTAACAATTCTCTGTCTTATGTAAAAGAGCAGTCTATTCAATTTCACAGGCATTGTCACTAATACTGACCACTCACGTGCAATTTTAAAAATGAACTGGCATTTTCCAAAGCGGTTAATTATATATACACAGAGCTGCTCTAATTCTTGACCGGAGCTGCTCTAGAAAAGAACAGCTATAGAGCTGTTCTAATTTAATGACCGCTCGACGTTAACTTAGAACAGTGCTGTGACTGCTTATGACCGCTTCGCGTCTGCTCCATGACTGCTCCAAGTTCACTTAGAACAGGTCCATGACAGCTTTGCGTCTGCTCTAATTTAACTTAGAGCAATTCTGCTGACTGCTCTAGAGCTGCTCCATGACTGCTCCAAGTTAACTTAGAGCATTTCATGACTGTCTCTCCATGACTGGTTGGACGAGAGTTAGAAACTGGTCGCATCTGTACTTTAAGTTAGTGCGTGCGCTCACAATATCCAACGCATTCCCACTATATCACCGCTGACCCCTGAATGTCCCGATTCACGCTTCGACTGTTAATAGAGCTTCCTGAAAAACCATCAACAAATGAAAGCGCTATCCAGGTAGCTATTCTAGAAGTGTTTTGATTCTGGAAAACGTGTAAATGTCAGAACCGGATATTTTGGATATGGTGCACTCGCAATCGCAACTTCTCGGGCCTTTCCGGCAGAGCTCGGAAAAACACTTCGAATGTATTTACATTACCGGATGTTAAAATATTGTACAAAATGGATGCGGCCAGGAGTTATGAGGAGTGTTTAGATTTTTCGATGAAATCGTTATGTATTTCTTTTGAGTTGAAGGAAAAACAGAGAGAGGTTTTTTACACGCACAGTATAATAAAAAGAATTGTATAGGCATTTTACCCACATTTTCCGCCATGACACTTTCAACCCAAATACATTCGAGGTGTTTTTCCGAGCTCTGCCGGAAAGGCCCGAGAAGTTGCGATTGGGTGCACTCGTAATGGTCACCCAACAAGTAATCTTGCTTTTGTTCACGTGCTACATGGATGTAAGGCAATCTAAAATTAGACTTGTAAATCCCGCTCCTTGAGGCCAGACTCCACTTGTTGGAGCGGAATTTACATGTCAAATTTTGATTACATTGCACGTAGGAGGAAAACAATTAAAATACAAACATGCATGTATCGTGAAATAAGCTCTTAAGTTATGATATGACACCTCCTTTACCACGCTTCACGTGGAAATATTTCTCAGCTGTGCATTCACACAGACATAAAGGGGTGTTCCGTGGGTTCCATGGTCTTTTTATGAATTTTTAACTAAGTGCTAAAAATAGTGCATAGCTATTCCTAACACGTTTAAAGGGGCATGGGCACGTTACAAGGTAAAAGTGTTTAGATTTTAGATTTTCATTTTAATGTTTACAATGCTCACTTAGGGTATTTCTAATGATCAGTAAAATTTGAACGTCATTTGTTGAGTTATAAGTGGATACAGCATTTACAATTCTTTGCTATGTAACAAGCCTCGATCCATGTTTTTGTTTACCATATTGAATATGCTAGTAACGTTCCTTTTAAAAGCAGATTTTTTTCATATTACAAGTTCATTCTGAACAATCAAATAGTTTCTATTGTTTCTTGCATCTAATTTTTGTTTGAACATGGTATTTTCTGTAAAGCATTCTTTATGTAAATGTAAACAAGGCTCGAGCCTTGTTTACATTGTAAGATTGTAAGAGCTCTATCTCACTTGAAACTCAACAAATGACGTTCAAATTTTTGATGACCATTAGAAATACCATAAGTGAGCATTGTAAACATTAGAAATGAAAATCTAAAACCTAAACATTTTAGCTAAAAACGTGTCCATGCCTTTAACAGGAAAATTTAATTTTTAAGTTCAAACCCATAACCAACAATTATATATACATTGTATCTTTGTAAACTCCATGCCATTATTTTTCATTCTCAGTTTTAATTATTCTCTTTAGAGAAGTGAACAGGCATAACATTAATGCATGCATCTGTCACAATGAAATCAACACTTACATGCTGTTGATCCATTTTTACAAGTTTCTTGTCCCGGGTTTGAATTGTTTGTTAATCTCTAAGGGCGGTATAAAAAAAATAGAATATCCGAAGTCGGAATATTTGGAAAAATTAATAAACACGTATATTTGATTCTCATACAATTTTTTGACATTTCATTTTTAATACAAACATATTTCCTATTTTAAATATCAACAAAAAGAATCCTTTTAATTGAAACAAAAAGCTTTCTGAGAACTAAAATGCGTGTATGTATATCTTTTTTTCCGAATTGTCCGACTTCGAATTATGTATATTTTTCTACCGCCAACTGGGACTAACATGTGAAAATGGATTAAAAGTAAGTAAGTGTTGATTTTCTCGTGGTAGGTGCATGAATTCATGTATTAAGTGTTAAAATTATGGAAATTGCATGACTGTTGGGTTAATCTAGGCATATTTGAGTTGAAAAGTCGACCGAAGTGTAAACCGTCTCCGGTTCCGACATTACACGTTTTTCAGAATCAAAACATGAAAGTTTGCGAAGAGAAGTGGATGTAGGCTATGACTGTTCACTTCTCTAAAGAGAATAAGTTTTAATCAGTTAAAAGTCATTCAATGTGAGGTCTGAATTTCCCATGGGACTGCAGATTACTCCGTTTACCCAATATAGATATTGGCGATCACGCTGGTGTGGCCGGTCGACAGGAAATGCTTACTCCTCCTAGGCACCTGATCCCACCTCTGGAATATTAAAGGGTCCGTGTTTGCCCAACTTTTAATCTTATATTCCTTATAAGGGATATGAGAGTGACCACCGTTCGTCATCTTTACTCTTTCACTTCGATGGTGTTGATTTTCATCTTTTAATTTGTCGAATGGGCCGTTAATGATCGTATTTGTCTTGACTGATCTACATTTCATGGATAATGTAAATCCAACAGTTGTCGTTGGATAAAATGATCGATGTCTAAAAACGTTCAGTTTTAAATCATAATACGCTTCTGCATACACGTAATGATGAGTCATGATTGGTGAACGAACAGCGTCGGTATATTACGCACATTGTCTTGACATATATACATGTACTTCCTTTAACTAAGTCCAAAATTTTAGCATCATCTGTGAACGTTACCAAAGGAAACTATTCTCCCTTCGCAAACAAGAGGCCTATGAGCCACATCGCTCACCTGGGTGACCTTGGCCCTACCGTTGCTCATTCGAAGATTTCTAAATGACACCGCCTATTTGTGTGATCATCTCCCCTTTTGATGGGTTTCTGGTCCTTAATTTGAATAAATATGAATCCTCTTTTATCTTTATCCAGGTATTATTTGTTCCACATTTGGCTGAAATTGACCTAGATTTTCCTTTATATCAACATGTAAAATTTGATTCCCTTTGCGGCCCCACTTTACCCCCGTGAGGCATGATCAGGACAAACTTGGATCTACTTTAAATCAGGAAGCTTTTAAGTAAATATTGTTTGTTCTAACCCAATGGTTCTTGAGAAGAAGATTTTTAAAGATTTTTCCTTATATTGACATGTAAAACTTTGATCCCCTATTGTGGCCCCACCGTACCGAAATCTCCGCTATATCAGGAAGCTTTCATATAAATATCAGCTTTTCTGGTGCAGTGTTTCTTGAGATTTTTAAATGACACCACCCTATTTTGCATTTTGTGATTATCTCCCCTTTGATGGAAACCTGGTCCTTCAGTTAACGAAACTTGAATCCGCTTCACCCAAGGGTGATTGGTACCAAGTTTGGTTGAAATTGGCCAAGTGGTTCTGGAAAAGGTGAAAATGTAAAACGTACACGACAACGACGGCAAATTTTGATCAGAAAACCTCACTTGATCCGTCGGCTCAGGTGAGCTAAAAGTGTTAATTTTCAAATAACAATAATTCAAAGTAAAAGTAGAGATTGGAGACACCAGTAGCTTAGTCTCAAGGTGTTTGATTCGTAAACGGTAGGAGATAGGTTATCTTTAATGTCAATCCTGAGAATATAAAACTATCCCTTAAAGGGGCATGGACACGTTTTGAGCTAAAAATGTTTATATTTTCATTTTTAATGTTAACAATACTCACGTATGGTATTTCTAATGGTCAGCAAAAATTTGAACGCCATTTGTTGAGTTTCAAGTGAGATACAGCACTTATAATTCTTTGCTTTGTAAACAAGGCTCGATCTTTGTTTTTATTTACTTAAAGGTTGCTTCACAGAAAATACCATTTTAAACAAAATGAGATGTGAGAAACACTAGAAACTATTTAATTGTGTTCAGAATGAACTTGTAATTTGGAAAAAAAAATATGCTTTAAACGGAACGTATACTAGCATATTCAATATAGGTAAACAAAACATGGTTCGAGCCTTGTTTACATAGCGAAGAATTTTAGTGGCTTGTATCTTCCACGTTTTACTCTACAAATGACGTTCAAATCTTTGCTGACCATTAGAAATACCCCAAGTGAGCATTGTAATAAACATTAAAATCTAAAATCTAAACATTTTTAGCTCGTGTCCATGTCCCTTGAAAGGTGTGAACTGTTTCGTCTCAAACAAGGTTTCAGATTTTCTGAAACAGATCCATAGATACAATTTGCATTCATTCATTGCACTGATTGGAACTTCAGGCATAAGGGGAAAATGAATTGATGTCGTTTGTTTATAATATTCCATACAACACACAATTACGTGCAATATTCATGCAGATATAAAAATGATACCATTTACGTGTAAAATGATCATTCGGCCATTTAATGTTCACAAACACTAATTCGAATGGGTATTATATAAAGCAAAGCGGAAGTTGCTTATTTATATCATAAGGGGAATCTATATCAAACTACGCTTGCCGTGGATATTCATAGTATCATAGATTGCGGCAATGGCATCGTCAATGTGTAGCAACGAGACAACCTGGAGTAGTCTAACTTCTTCCCCAATCTTAATAGACAACAAGAGGTTACCTGACTCGGTGCTTGTATGTACTTTTGTAAGCTGTTCTTTGTCCATCATAGGAGCAATTGTCATATTTGTAACCTACTGCACGATTCCCGAGGCAAAGAATCAAACCCGACGTCTACTCCTTTATCTGACAATTGCCGACCTTCTAACTTCGTCGGGGAATCTTTTAGGAGCTATACGATATTACCACATTCACCGGAATCACGAATTGATTACTGCAGAAGACATCGATTATCACTGCCGTCATCCGAGCGATGTTTGTGCCATTCAAAGCGCAATCAACACATTTTCTGCACTGGCCTCGTTTTCATGGACAATAATCATTGGATTACATATTCTTCTAGCGCTTGTGTATCAGTTAGAATGGTGTTTTACTACCAAGGCAAAAGTTCTGGCCCATTCTGTGTCGTGGGGCATACCACGTAAGTTGGTTTTTGTCTAAGGTACTATATTATGAAGCTGAAGCAGTGCTATTTCAGCCAAATATCAGCTCTGAATTGGATTAGTTTTTGATCTTCGTGGGGTTCGTAATAAAGCTACTCTATTATCGAAAACCATCACTACAGCCCTTCGCATGCCAAAAGAATTCTATCCCTGACACGGGGCAGCATCGAAGTCCCAGTCTGACGGGTCTTTAACACAATTATGCTTAACACGGAAGTTGACTGCAAAACAATAATTCGCATTAAATGTCGTTCAATTACGATGTCTTCTTCACTGAATTAGAAATGTCATATTTTCTATATTGAAAGAGCCCAATTTCAGTTGATTGCAAAGATTTTTCAGCTTTATTGAGGTGTGATTTTATGGATAAGGGGATTACTTGTATGTGCATTAAAGCAATATTTTGATGACTAAAACTCACAAAAAATTAGAGCCAACGAAATAGATTACATAGTAAGCTACACACAATATGATGACTTTAAAAGTGAATAATCTATAAATGAAAAATGTGTTTCCTTGTATACACATAAATGTGTCCTTATCCTTTTAAACTCTGCTCAGTATGTTTGTCAGTATTAAAAGGAAATTACCACTTTAATATCTATTGCACTATCTTTTTAAAATTACATAAGTAGGTTTTCTGAAATCAACACTCGCTGGAAACACTCACAGGCACTTGACGTTTTGAATAATTATGATAAAAAAATGTTCCCATATACTACAGTCCCTGAAACGTTCTACTTTACCATTTTTCCGTGCGCTCTGCGTGCGTTCACCGTACGCTCACCGTTCACCAACCGCTCGCGTTCACCGTTCACAAAGCGTTCAGCGTGCGCTCACCGTGCGTTCAGTCATTTTTTATTGCATTGACAATCGGAACTCCAAAGAGACATGTAGAAAGGATAAAATGACCCCCCCCCCAAAAAAAAACCCCAAAACAAAACGAAAAAGAAAATATAATTTGTTTTTATTAAAAACAAATGTCTCCCCTCCTCCCCAAATTGGAATCCTATAACGTCCCATTAATATAGTGCCTGGTATGGAGGAGGAGCTGAGAGGAACATTGACACTATCACAGTATTTTGTGCAATTGATGAGATGAATGAAAGAAGTATCAAAATTGATATGAGCAATATTGTAGTATTCCTCTTGTTAATGTACTTCATGGTATGAAGCCAAGTTTCAAGGTTATCTGATAGACCGTATAGAAGAGAGAAATGTTCACAAGCTATTTTACACCCTCCACCCCCGTTGGATCCCCATAACTTGAAGGAAAATTATTGGATCCTCGATTCCTGTCCTGAATATGTTGTGTTTTAAATATGTTAGTATATTCTTAAATGTTTTACACCTCCACCCCTGTTGGATCCACCATAACTTGAAGGAAAATAATTGGATCCTCCTGTCCTGACAATATGCACATCTACAAATGGCAAGAAAGCACTGTACAAAGTTTCAGTCTATCTGATAGTTGGTTTAGGGGGGAAGCGCTCGCGATATTTTGTGTATTTTACACCCTCCACCCCTGTTGGATCCACCATAACTTGAAGGAAAATAATTGGATCCTCCTGTCCTGACAATATAATAATAATAATACCATATTTGTATAGCACCCTTTTCATACAACATGTACGCTCAAAGGTGTTTTACAATGCATATATAATAATAGATAATAGATATAATAAAACCATAGAATCACCAAAATAAAACATTACTATTAAGATCGATGACAAGGTTTTTTTTTTTTTTTGAAAAACCTGAAAAAACAAGATACAATAAATACTGCTAAATTAAAACATAAGAATAAACATAATTTTTAAGGGGCATGGACACGTTTCAAGGTAAAAGTGTTTAGATTTTAGATTTTCTTTTTAACGTTTACAATGCTCACTTAGGGTATTTCTAATGATCAGTAAAAATTTGAACGTCATTTGTTGAGTTATAAGTGAGATACAGCATTTACAATTCTTTGCAATGTAAACAAGCCTCGATCCATGTTTTTGTTTACCTATATTGAATATGCTAGTATACGTTCCATTTAAAGCAGATTTTTTCAAATTACAAGTTCATTCTGAACACAATTAAATAGTTTCTATTGTTTCTCACATCTAATTTTGTTTTGAACATGATATTTTCTGTGAAGCATTCTTTATGTAAATGTAAACAAGACTCGACCTTGTTTACATTGTAAAGAATTGCAAGTGCTTCTATCTCACTTGAAACTCAACAAATGACGTTCTAATTTTTGCTGATCATTAGAAATACCATAAGTGAGCATAGTAAACATTAGAAATGAAAATCTAAAACCTAAACATTTTTAGCTCAAAACGTGTCCATGCCCCTTTAAAGCATATTGAAATGGTAATGGGGTACACGCACGCACACACAGTACTCGATTATAATACATTAAAACATTATAAAACATAAAAATAAAAAATTGTACCATTAGAAATAGAAATATTTTAAACGCACAGTCAGACAGACAAAATAATCTTGTAAACTGAAAATTAGTCCCGAAAAGCTCGATGGAAAAAATGTGTTTTTCAGTGATTTCTTGAATGCACACAGTGTTCTACAGTCCCTTAACATGTTTTGGAAGGGCATTCCACAGTTTTGGGGCTATTGATTTGAAACATCGATCCCCATAAGTAACGGTTCGACTTTTTGGAACAACTAGAGTTGACCGATTGTTTTGTCGACCTAAGATTTCGGGCAGGCTTATATACTTCTAGTAATCGCTTTGATATAAACTGGAACACTCATCATGTAAAGCTTTTGTAAGTGTACGTAAGTATCTATATTTTGTCCTATACTGCACAGGCAACCAATGTAGTTCTCTTAGTTTTGGGTGTTATATGGTCGTGAACGAGGGGTCCTGCATACGAGACGTGCGGCAGTGTTCTGAACACGTTGGAGCTTGCCAGAACTGTCTTTGGAAACCACCAAAAGCATTACAATAATCTAACCTTGATGTAACCGGGTGTTCACAAAGATTTAGTTGCATCTGTTGTTAAATACTTTCTGATGTGGCCTATTTGCCGCAAACTGTGCATAACAAGATCTGCTGACAGAATTCACTTGTTGTTCCATATCCATCTTGGAGTCAAGCATGACACCAAGATTTCGAACCACAGGTTGAAGGATTATTTTGAATTCACCCACTGGTCACTGAAATGTTTCTAATTAGATTTGCATTACAACCGCGATGCAAATATAATGACCTCGGTCTTATCTGATGAGTTTCAACATATTGCATGCATCCAAGACACAACTGTCGTGTAGGACAACGCTCAATGCGATGTAATGTCTAGAAACACAAATGGCAAGGAAGCACTGTACAAAGTTTCAAGTCTATCTGATAAGCGGTTTAGGAGGAGAAGCGCTCGCGAGATTTTATGACAGACAGACGGACAGAAAGTACAAAAAACAATATGTCTCCCCTGGAAGAAGGGAGACATAAAAAAAAATGCGTGCGCAAGTTCTTATCATATTAGGAATTTGATTGTGAAATATATGTAATGTCAGGATTATTAACAGTGAATTTTCCGCATTGCGTTACTATAGAAACAAGGTTCCAAATTAATTTATTTAAGATGTTAACGACTTATCAAGAGGCGAGATATACAAAGTACATGTAATTAAGATTATATTCAATTATGAAATATGCATTACAATATTGTCCCTAAAGCTTAGAAAGATTTTCATAAAATTCGGAACCCCGAAAATCACCTTCCATAAATATCATATTATGCGACTTAATTTTATTCAACTTAATTTCTCCCTCACCCGTTTTTCAATTAGAAGAAAATATGACTATAATCAAATTGCTTTAACAAAGAATATGAACGAGAAATTTGCAAATAAATGTGTTTAGAGACGACTACCTAATTTGAAACGTTTATCTCTCATAAATATTGCAGTTATTTTTTTATACGTTTGTTACACATGCCTCCTGTATATGCCTATTAAATATTTTAAAACACATGTTCAAAACGTGCTGTGTAATTGGGCATATACTGTTTAGGTGCGCAAAGATGTTGACACGAGTACACTGTGTTTGTTCGATGCATTTATCTTTCGATTTTTTGGGGTGTTTGTTGATTGCATGTATCCCCATCTACACCCGTAATTCTGGATGTTGTTGCAGTGCTAATAAAAAAAAAACTATTATATATAGTTTTCTTTTTTGCCAACATCGTGCAATTAGAAAGAAACAATTTTCATGAGAAATATACTTACAAGTATACATTCAGCATTATTTACAGATAAAGTACATATACAAATGACACTATGTTTAGACTGAACATTTTCACACAATGCAATTGCACAACTTGTAGTACGTACATGTATCATGTGGTTTATTTTATCGTTTATCCATTGACTTGAATGTGCCCATGTTTTTTTTTCTTACCTAATTATAAAAATTGAATACCATTATTATTTATTCATTAATTAAAGATATACAGCGCCGCCATCAATACTACCTCTTTTTCGCGGGTGCTAGAAAAATTATCTTAAGTTCTAAACCCTGTGCCTCAAACAAACTAAATCCAACACCTTTGCAGCCAATTTTTATCAAAATGGAAACCATCTTAATTGCCGTATATAAATGAGCCCGCTAGAATTTAAATTTTGCGGCCTCGGTGCTTTTCTCGTAAAATGTATGAAGGGGAAATCCATGCAATCTCTCTGCGCATCGTGCGCCAAGAAACTTTAGAGCGTAAGCGTGCTGCAAGTTTTGTCTACAATTGCAAACATACATAGATCTGGCCACTTATTTCATCCATTACTAAACGACCTGGGTGATCTAGACATAACTTTAATACGATGCTAATTCCAAGTAAATACAATTGCACCAATCTCATGCTAAAATTTGTTATGTATTCATATAACACTTTACACCAAACTATCAGCTCAGGATGCTGTGCTTGACTTTGTTTACCGTTCTCAAATTGACCGGATCGCGCGTTGTCACCGTGTTACAAAAAAAAGGGCGGCGCTATTCAAACATGGGCACTTCTACTTGTGTACTTCCACAAATAAAAATAACAATTAATCTAGACACATGTATTGATATCCTTTTTGACAACCCCGATCAACATAACATTCCTTTAATTTTCCAAAAAGAAGTTAATTACTCCTCAGAATGACAAAAAATATGCAAGCATTCTATTTCTTGTCGACCTGTACGTAAAATGGCAGCTTGTAATCCTTTAAATATATATGCATATCTTTTTTCTTACCTAATATTGAAATACATAATTTATAACCAAAGAGGAAAAACTCCGAATGAATAGTTCATATCGCGTTCAGCGTGCGTTCACCATTCACATTGCGCTCCGTTCGCGTTCAGCGTTTGTTCACCAACCGCTCACCAAATTGCGTTCAGCGTGCGCACACCGTTCGCTCTGCGTGCGCTCACCGTTCAAGTGGTAAAGTAGAACGTTTCAGGGACTGTAACTTATTGACAAGGTATCTCACGCCGCCATCTTGAATTCCTTATTTACCAGCCACACCACTTGCAATTTTCGGCAAAAATGCGTATTAATGTTTAGAATTAGACCCCTACCGTTTGGCAGCAGTTCTGTCAAGGTATCTTCTATCGCATCGTCATGGTGAACTAGAAATAAAGTCCATTTATCGGCTGTAATCAACCGTCAATTATCGTCTACTGCTTCTCATAAGTGAAAAACCGGGAAAGGGTGGACGGAAGTTGACATAATAATCGGGAGAGCCCTTTTGTCATTGGTCGATAAAGTTTAAAATTGGCAATATTATAATTAGCAGTAAAGATGTTTTAAATAGCAAGGCAATTCGTATGGTATTGGTAAATCCATAACTCTTGATTTTTTTTACAACGTTAAAACATATTGTCTGTAAATTTTCTCCATCATGACTGACAAAACTCCGTGGGTTGGAGTCGAAACAGGGTGAGGAGGGGGTGGTGGTGGTAGGGTGTGTGTGTGAGAGAGCAATTCCAATGTTGGTTTTCTATAGATTTATTAAACTTCCCCGTGTCAGCCTGTCCCAAATCCGCAGTTAAAATTGTGCCTGACTTAAATCGTTTGCAGGGCAACACACTACTCTGCATTCAGTGCAACACCACCCCCCACCCCTTTACTTCCCCGCGCACATCGACAAGGGAATTCTCATTTGCGTACTGATGTCAACTTCCGTCTACCTTTACCGATTTTTATACGTCCTCATAAACGGACGTATTATGCTATAACGCTGTCGTCCGTCTGTCCTTATCACTTTGTCTTCGCAACTCCTCTTAAACCCTAGAGGGGATTTTGATGAAACTTGGTACAAAGAAAGATCACAACGTGGAAATGTGCATATTACAAGGGCAATGCTGTCCGATGTTTTTAAAGGAGTTGGGGTCCTTGGACTTAGGTTTTTCTATGCAAAATACTTTGTCTTCGCAACTCCTCCTAAACCCTTTAGGTGATTTTGATGTAACATGGTACAAATATAAAATGGCGAAGTAACAAAGTATTAAACGTAATCATAGTCCCAAAAACACATACCAAAATCGAGTGTTGGGCAACACGGACCTTCACAAAAGCGAAGGCAGGATCAGTGCCTATGGAGGAGTAAGCATCCTCTGCTGACCGGTCACATCACCCCCGGCCGTGCGCCCTAGTAGTCCGAAATAAAGTAAACGGGATTACCGCGTAGTCAAATCTAAGTAGGAAAATGACAGTCTAACAAAGGGTATGAAACAAATCAGTCAACATATGACTTAGTGTAATTTGTAATCGCAAAACAAGGTCTTATAGCGACCGTAGAATTTGCGAAAATGATGACTTATAAACGAGATTCGTTATAACCCTGCAACTTCAACTTTTTTGTTAGTAGTTGGGCCTCGCTTTAAAAAATCCGCATACGCATAGCGTGCTCTTGCGTATCGAATCAACTGCAAAAATAAACACACCATATAAGCAGGTGATAGTGTATATTACTGACATAGAAGGAAAAGTTGACCGATTGCAAAGTTAAAGTCATCACGCTTATCATATAGTGTAGTTGTCAGTCTGCCATTAGAGTCAATGTTAAGTAAAATATCCAAATATGAAGCAGATCTGTTCAGATACTGTGGTGTTCCTTTATATCGAGTTCTCGGATATATCCAAATGAACATAATTGTGAAAATTTGATTGTTAATTGATAGCACATCAATCTATATACCTATAGTAAGGTTGAAGACGGCAAGTTTTTTGTTTTTATCCGTAACAATTTTTGTACAAATTCTGCTTCATAATACGATATGAATATAAAAATAAGTCTGCCAATAAGGGGGCACAATTAGTGCCCATAGGAATACCAACGGATTGTTGGAAGACCTGGTCTCCAAAGACTAACAATAACTATTATCTATTCAGAAACCCAGCCACTGTTTCTTAATATCTACTTCAGAGTACTTTGTGTGGGCAATCAGAGTTGTTGTGTTTAACAAAATATGTGTCTTGTTTCCCATCGACTAAAATTCGTATTTTCGGTGCCATTTTTGTTTAAAAAGCAATGATCTATAATTCTGAAAAAGCCTAGATTTTAATTTATCGTGAGGAAATCGGTGTATAAAGTGTGAAAGAATCGTACGTTTTGATGCAGTCATTTTAGAAAATCTCGTGATTTTAGGTTATCCCAAAAGCTCTTTAGAATTTTTAAGAATGCTCATCTGATTGACACCACAGAGAAATATCACAATGTGGAGGTGTGCATATTACAAGGGCAATGCTGTCCGATGTGTTTTTAAAAGAGTTAGGGCCCTTGGTCTTGGGTTTTTCTATGCAAAATACTTTGACTTCGCAACTCCTCCTAAACCCTTTGAGGGATTTTGATGAAACTTGGTACAAATAAAGATCACAATGTGAGATGTGCATATTACAAGGGGAATGCTGTCCGATGTTTTTTTTTAAAAGGAATTACTGCCCTTGGACTTAAATTTATCTATGTGAAATACTTTGTCTTTAACTCTGTTGTTTAACATATCCTATAGTTTTCATCCAAATCAAATTTTTCTGGTGTATCATTCCACCATAATTATATTTATTTGAAACGTAAACTGCCTGTTGAAACACTGTGTCGTAAAAATGTTTATTATTTAAACGATGAACAATGAACATAAATCAAGGCAATTGCAATATAAGTGCCATTAATTTTAAGTGTATTATTATGTGTCAAATTCTTGGATCCGCAAAGTATTCCCGACACCAAAACCAAACGACATACTGAGCAATAACTAATAAATACATTTATCACCATCAGTCGTGATCACCTTAGCAGCTGCCTTCAAGAATGTTCTGGGCGAGGATCTGTCTATCGGAAGTGGTCCGTGGTGCTGGATTAGGGGCTGTCTGGACCAGAAAAAAATAATCCTCTGGATGACAGTGACCGGGAAAGGCTGGGAGATTATGACCTATGTTGTCACTGCCTTCCTCTACATTTACCTAAAGTACTATATGATAAAGAAGGTAAGTAACTACTGGTTAACGTCGCAATATTGTACAATTCGCATTCAAATTTCTCACGAACGCAGAAGGAAAGAATCACTGAATGCAAAATTACTTGTAATGTTCTACAGCATGGCCCTTTCTTGTCTTTACCCGATGTGAGTGAAGTTTCAGATGTCAGTCCAAAGCAATTTTTTTGTCCTCTTAGTCACTCAGGTGATATATTGCCATTATTTTTCGTGCCTTGTCCGTGAACACTACAAGGCCAGCCGTGGTGTAAAACATCTCTAGGAGAAGTGAAATGTATTTTTTTTTTTCATTTGCCGAGTACTTGCGGGTCTTTTGGATGAAATCTTGAAACTTGAAGTTCTGCCTGGTATCGTCTTTCGTTGGGTTATTGAATAAATAACAGCGATAATAAACAAAAAAAACACCCCTCTCTTAAAAATAATAGACCCTTAATTTTAAGATTTTCACTCTCATTTAAAAATATGTACTTCTATCATAAGGATACAAATGTAAAGTCAATGATAACGAACAGTGATTAATCTCGTACAGTCCCTGAAACGTTCTACTTTACCATTTGAACTGCGAGCGCACGCAGAGCGAACGGTGAGCGCACGCTGAACGCAATTTGGTGAATGGTGAACGCACACTGAACGCTAACGGAGCGCAATGTGAACTGTGAGCGCCATCTTCGCTAGCCATGGCCATGGGTGACGATCCACAGCGTTTCTTTTTGGATCGTCACCCTTGGCTAGCGAAGATGGATGAGCGCACGCTGAACGCAATATGAACTATTCGTTCGGATTGTTTCGGAATTTTTTCTCTTTGGTTATTGATTATGCATTTCATTATTAGGTAAGAAAAAAAGAGATATGCACATTTAATCAATATTCAGTTTATAATTTGTTAAAAAAAAAAAAAGACACGCACATTCATTCAATGGATAAACGATAAAATAAACCACATGGTATTTAATAGGCATATACGGGAGGCATATACATGCACAACACAGGTATTAGAAAAATAATTGCATTATTTATGAAAGATAAACGCTTCAAATTAGGTAGAGGACTCTAAACACATTTATTTGCAATTTTCTCATTCATAGATGTTGGCGTAAATGCTTTGTTAAATCAATTTGATTATGGTCTTATTTTCTTCTATTTCAAAAGCGGGTAAGGTAGAAATTAAGTTGTATAAAATTAAATCACATAATATGATAGTTGCCGAACTGTAGCTCTCTGAAAAAATATTGGGACAGATCAGAGAGCTACAGATCCACCCCTTATAAAAACCTTTGAGTTTTGAGATCGTATGGGACTTTAATGAATATTTTAGGTATGTTTGAACAAATACACGTTCGGGAGATATGTAAGGAATTTTTAGATATTAGATTTATGGCTCGACGATGCAGGATTTCAACGATAGAAGGCCTCAATCATGCGCAACTTTCCGTGCGCCGAAAATCGAAGGTTTTTATTAGGGGTGTATCTGCAGCTCCCTGATCTGTCCCAATATTTTTTTTTTCAGAGAGCTATAGTTCGGCAGCTATCATATCATGATTGAATATTGCTACATAAGTATGGGAAGTTGAGCATATATAGTGTTTGATAAGTAAGTTATATTTGTCATCAAAATTAGATCAATTAAATATAATACTTAGACAACAGGAAATAAGTGTATCATTGGACGATTTGTTCACATACGATTATGGTTTTTCCTAAGGAACTTGGCCTATCACATATACATGTACCAGGAAATAAAACTGTGCACTTTCCGCAAAACACTCCCATTCTCATGGCTTACGTTTCCATTTAATACATGTAATATATAAACCCGGGGGGGGGGGGGTCTCAACTCTACTTTTGGGTACAGACTTACCGCTGCGATTTCAAACACCCCCCATGAATATATTCAATATTTTTCAACCTACCATTCATATATTTCCGTCCAAAATTCTGACTCAATCATATATTTCGTACTAAAATTGTGACCTGTTGATTTATAGTTGCCCATGAAAGTACAAAAGTAAACGGGGTTACCCGTCGTCAAATGTAGTACGAAAATGACAGTCTAACAAAAGGGTATGAACAAATCAGTCAACATGTGGCTTAGTGATAAATTGTAATTCGCAAACAAGGTCATTATAGCGCTCACTTTCATGGGGCAACTATAAATCAACAGGTCACAATTTTAGTAGCGAAATATATGATTGAGTCAGAATTTTGGACGGAAATATATGAATGGGTATGGTTGAAAAATATTGAATATATTCATGGGGGGTGTTTTGAAAATCGCAGCGGTAAGTCCTGTACCCAAAAGTAGAGTTGAGACCCCCCCCCCCCCGGGTTTATATATACATGTATAAATGAGAAACGTAAGCCATGAGAATGGGAGTGTTTGCGGGAAAGTGCACAGTTTTATTTCCTGGTACATGTATATGTGATAGCCAAGTTCCTTAGGAAAAACCATAATCGTATGTGAACAAATCGTCCAATGATACACTTATTTCCTGTTGTCTAAGTAATTATTTAATTGATCTAATTTTGATGACAAATATAACTTACTTATCAAACACTATATATGCTCAACTTCCCATAACTTTATGTAGCAATATTCAATCATGTATATGATAGCTGCCGAACTATAGCTTCTCTGGAAAAAAAAATATTGGGACAGATCAGGGAGCTGGCAGATACACCCCTAATAAAAACCTTCGATTTTCGGCGCACGGAAAGTTGCGCATGATTGAGGCCTTTCTATCGTTGAATCCTGCATCGTCGAGCCATAAATGCTAATATCCTAAAAATTCCTTACATATCTCCCGAACGTGTATTTGTTCAAACATACCTAAAATATTCATTAAAGTCCCATACAGATCTCAAAACTCAAAGGTTTTTATAGGGGTGGATCTGTAGCTCTCTGATCTGTCCCAATATTTTTTCAGAGAGCTACAGTTCGGCAACTATCATATTATGTGATTTAATTTTATACAACTTAATTTCTACCTTACCCGCTTTTGAAATAGAAGAAAATAAGACCATAATCAATTGATTTAACAAAGCATTTACGCCAACATCTATGAATGAGGAAAATTGCAAATAATGTGTTTTAGAGTCCTCTACCTAATTTGAAGCGTGTTATCTTTCATAAAATAATGCAATTATTTTTCTAATACCTGTGTTGTGCATGTATATGCCTCCCGTATATGCCTATTAAATACCATGTGGTTTATTTTATCGTTTATCCATTGAATGAATGTGCGTGTTTTTTTTTTTTTAACAAATTATAAACTGAATATTGATTAAATGTGCATATCTCTTTTTTCTTACCTAATAAGAAATGCATAATCAATAACCAAAAGAGAAAAAATTCCGAAAAATCCGAAACGAATAGTTCATATTGCGTTCAGCGTGCGCTTCATCCATCTTCGCTAGCCAAGGGTGACGATCCAAAAAGAAACGCTGTGGATCGTCACCCATGGCCATGGCTAGCGAAGATGGCGCTCACAGTTCACATGCGCTCCGTTAGCGTTCCAGTGTGCGTTCACCATTCACACAAATTGCGTTCAGCGTGCGCTCACCGTTCGCCTTGCGTGCGCTCGCAGTTCAAATGGTAAAGTAGAACGTTTCAGGGACTGTACGAGATTAATCACTGTTCGTTTATCATTGACTTTACATTTGTATCCTTATGATAGAAGTACATATTTTTAAATGAGAGTGAAAATTTTAAAATTAAGGTCTATTATTTTTAAGAGAGGGGTGTTTTTTTGTTTATTATCGCTGTTATTTATTCAATAACCAACGAAAGACGATACCAGCAGAACTTCAAGTTTCAAGATTTCATCCAAAAGACCCGCAAGTTACTCGGCAAATGAAAAAAAAAAAATACATTTCACTTCTCCTAGAGATGTTTTACACCACGGCTGGCCTTGTAGTGTTCACGGACAGGCACGAAAAAATAATGGCAATATATCACTGAGGACTAAGAGACAAAAAATTGCTTTGGACTTGACATCTAAACTTCACTCACATCGGTAAAGACAAGAAGGGCCATTGCTGTAGAACATTACAAGTAATTTTGCATTCAAGTGATTTTTCCTTCTGCGTTCGTGAGAAATTTTGAATGCGAATTGTACAATATTGCGACGTTAACCAGTAGTTTACTTACCTTCTTTATCATGATAGTACTTTAGGAAATGTAGAGGAAGGCAGTGACAACATAGGTCATAATCTCCCAGCCTTCCCGGTCACTGTCATCCAGAGGATTAATTTTTTCTGGTCCAGACAGCCCCTAATCCAGCACCACGGACCACTTTCCGATAGACAGATCCTCGCCCAAGAACATTCTTGAAGGCAGCTGCTAAGGTGATCACGACTGATGGTGATAAATGTATTTATTAGTTATTGCTCAGTATGTCGTTTGGTTTTGGTGTCGGAATACTTTGCGGATCCAAGAATTTGACACATAATAATCACTTAAAATTAATGGCACTTATATTGCAATTGCGTTGATTTATGTTCATTGTTACATCGTTTAAATAATAAACATTTTTACGACACAGTTGTTTCACAAGGCGTTTCGTTTCAAATAAATATAATTATGGTGGATAGATACACCAGAAAATTTGATTTGATGAAACTAGTAGATAATGTTAAACAAACCAGAGTTTAAAGACAAATATTTCACATAGATAAATTTAAGATTCCAAGGGCAGTAATTCCTTTTAAAAAAAAACATCGGACAGCATGTCCCTTGTAAGATATGCACATATCACCCATTGTGATCTTTATTTGTACCAAGTATTCATCCAAAATCCCTCAAAGGGTTTAGGAGAGTTGCGAAGTCAAAGTATTATTGCCATAGAAAAACCCAAAGCCACAGGCCTACACTCTTTTAAAACACAATCGGCAGCATTGCCCTTGTAATATGCAGCACTCCACATTGTGATATTTCTCTGTGGTGTCAATCAGATGAGCATTCTTAAAAAATTCCTTAAAAGAGCTTTTGGATAACCTAAATCAGCACAGAGATTTTTCTTAAAATGACTGCATCAAAACGTACGATTCTTTCACACTTTATACACCGATTTCCTCACGATAAATTAAAATCTAGGCTTTTCTTCAGTATATCAATAGATCATTGCTTTTTACAAAAATGGCACCGAAACATACGGAATTTCTAGTCGATGGGAACAACAAGACACTAATTTTGTATAAACCACACCTCTGATTGCCACACACAATACTCTGAAGTAGATTTAAGAAACATGTGCTTGGGTTTCTAGACATAGATAATAGTTATTGGCTTTGGAGACCCAGGTCTTCCAACAATTCGTTGGATTATTCTATGGCACTAATTGTGCCCTTATTGGAGACTTAATTTTATATTCATATCGTATTATGAAGCAGAATTTGTACCAAAAATTGGTTACGTCGGATAAAACAAAAATTGCCGTCTTCAACTTACTATAGGTATATAGATGATGTGCTATAATTAACAGATCATTAATTTTCACAATTATGTCCATTCTGAACTATATCCGAGAACTCGATATAAAGGAACACCACAGTATGCTGACAAGATCTGCTTCATATTTGGATATTTTACTTACATTGCTCTAAATGGAGCTGACAACTACACTATATGATAAGCGTGATGACTTTTAACTTTGCAATCGGTCAACTTTCCTTCTTTAATGTCAGTAATATACCACTATCACCTGCTTATGGTGTGTTTATTTTTGGCAGTTGATTCGATAGCAAGAGCACGCTATGCAGTATGCGGTGTTTAAAGCGAGGCCAATACTAACCAAAAAAGTTAAGTTGCAAGGTTATAACGAATTCTCGTTTAAGTGTCATCATTTTCGCAAATTCTACGGTCGCTATATAATGACCTTGTTTTGCGATTAGAAATTATCACTAAATATGTTGACTGATTTGTTTCATACCCCTTTGTTAGACTGTCCATTTTCCTACTAAGATTTGACTACGGGTAATCCCGTTTACTTTATTTCGAACTACGGCGCACGGCCGGGTGTAGACCGGTCAGCAGAGGATGCCTTACTCCTCCATGAGCACCTGTATCCTGCCTTCGCTTTTGTTGAAGTACCGTGTTGCCCAACACTCGCATTTCTGTATGTTGTTTTTGGGACTATGATTACGTTTAATTACTTTGTTACTTTACGCCATTATTATATTGTACCATTGTTACATCAAATAGCCTAAAGGGTTTAGGAGGAAGTTGCGGAAATCAAGCTATTTGGCATAGAAAAACCTACAGTCCAAGACCCCAACTCCTTTTGAAAAACATCGGACAGCATTGCCCTTTAATAGCACATTTCCACGTTGTGATTTTCTTTGTACCAAGTTCATCAGAATCCCCTCTAGAGGTTTAAGAGGAGATTGCGGAAAGACAAAAGTGATAGGACAGACGACGACGCCGTTATAGCATATACGTCCGTTTATGAGACGTATAAAAATCGGTTAAAGTAGACGGAAAGTGACATCAGTAAGGCAATGAGAATTCCCTTGTCGAATGTGCGCGGGAAAGTAAAGGGGTGGGGGGTGGTGTTTGCACTGAATGCAGAGTGTCTGTTCGCCCTGCAAACGATTTAAGTCAGGCACAATTTTAAACTGCGGATTTGGGACGCAGCCTGACACGGGGAAGTTTAATAAATTCTATAGAAACCAACATTTGGGAATTGTCTCTCACACACACACCTACCACCCACCCCCTTCCTACCTGTTTCGACTCCAACCCACGGGAGTTTTGTCAAGTCATGATGG
>CAJDSM010019225.1:1797-23129 GCA_903981925.1 Ostrea lurida
CCATAGCCATCAAGAAGTTACAACTCCTTTTAATTTGAACAAATGAGGAAAAATCATATTTCAGAGATCTTTGTATTACTCTTCACACTCTTTGTTCCGGGGAAGATAGGGAATTCTAGTTTCATGTTAAACCCTGAACGACAAAATAGTACATATTTATCATCCTCCATAGGACTTGACAATCAATAATTTATATGGATATGCTAACAATGGAGGTTTAGATCTACAAACATATCATTCATTTCTGCACTAAATACGGGCTGTGTAACTTAGTCTGCTTAAGGGACCAAAGCACTAATGATGTTGTAGAAACCAACGTATCCTTGAACCTTCCCGACTGATATTATAAGCCTTCCCAACCAAATAATTCCACCTTGTCTTTGGTTGCTATAGTTATTAGTAAGTGATATGTCCAAAGACATAAACATATTGTGGTTTAAATTAATTAAAAGATTTATAATCGTTAGGTCTCTGATATACCTGTTATTGTTTATGAAGCCCACTAGAGAGTATTAGATAAAGGGTTGTACAGTTTACCACATACTACGAGTTTCATGCACACTTCAACATAAAAGTTTACTATCTAGATATAGTAATAAAAATAAGTGGTATATACTGACGCAAGCTCAGCAATAGGATTGCTAATTTTACCATTCCTTTTGACATACCATGTACCGCCTTTGAGGAATTCTAAAACAGAAATTACAAAGGGTTTTTGCTGATAACGAGCAAATACATCACAGTGGTGACCCGCACCCATCACACTAGGATCCGTCGACCTTCAACTAAGTATAACTTGTTAACAATAATCAAACCCCACCTATGTAAGTACACTCTATATCAAAGTTGGCAAGCCATTCTGCCAGAGAATTGGCATGTGGTTTCAATTAGACAAAACGGTCTTTTTAAATGAGGAAACACAAGAATAATTACTTTTGTTATGGGTAATGTATTTAGTGGCCTTCTTTGTCCAAGCTATATTGATTATATATTTGTAACTAATGTTACCGTAGGGTGATAGATAAGACACTTTAAGTTGTTAAGCTTCACTTTGTAGCTGAAAGTGTCATAAGTGAGCTTTCTCATCGCCTTTATCTGTCCTTCGTCTGTACTGTTAATTCTTTACGGTTATCGACGTTTCTAAACTCGTTGGAATCATAATTTTATCCGAGAACTTGGCAAGCAAATTATCCTTGGTTAAATGGATTAAATTCTGATCAAAGTGAAGGCAAAATCTTCATAATGGGGAATAAATTTTTTCTGAAATGCAATGATATTGTGGGTCATATATTAAAATCTACTGTGAATAACGAGATATAGAAGCCAGGAAGTACTACAGATTTACATGAAGGTTCTCTTAACATACCTTTATAACACGAATTTATGTTCGTGGTGGAGAAGCAATATATGTTGTTTTTGTTAGATGGAACTATACGAATTTGTGTGTGGGATACTATCTTTCGTTGTTTGGAGGGTCCTCTTACATAATTCAAAATAGTACATGTGTAGATTTAGCTACCATGAAATAGTGGTTTACACGTCCATAATACAATTGATTTATAGTAACAGCTACAGACTTGCTAGTATAGATACATGAAAGTGCCGTCATAATGATAAAGGCGAAATTGAACTAGTGGATCAAGTGTCGTAAGTCTAAAATAGAATAAAAAACATAAGCTGGGTTGCAATTACGCGGGAACTCCTGGACACACCAGAGTGGGTAGGTCAAGTGCCTAGGAGGAGTAAAGCACCTGTCTTGACCGGTCACAACCGCCGTAGCCAGATATCTTGTGAGGTAACCTGTCGAAACATAATATTACGATATGTAGCACTTGCATACCCCAACAAGATTGTGTATCCGGTAATCCCGTGTTCGCGTTGTGTCGATTACAATAGTATTTGTAAATGTTTAAATTATTATTTGCTATTCCTTTGTCAAGAATGACCTGTTGCTTGCTAGAGTGATGGCCCAAAGTCGCTTGACTGCTGACTTTTTGGGTCGCTATAGATAGCTTTTGAAATACGAACAGTATTTTTACACACCAGCCCGTACGAAAGACCTATCGAGTCGGAGTGCCATTCGTATGGGGAATACAGAATTATTGGTTTGAACATTGCGTTTCAGCGGGTCGCTATAAGTCTGAGGAAGGAGCGTGTGATAATTGCATGGTGGCATTCTGAATACATCAGCAAAATAATGACATTTGAAAGTTTTGAACGGCACGTAGTGTTTTTTCGCGCGGCACATCAAACACGCTGTCTATGAGGAGTTATACTTGTAATCTGATAATCTCCCCGTCTTTGTCGAATTTGTGACATGTATCCTAAAATGATTGGTACCACGTTTAACTGTACAGCATCGCAGTTGTGATACTACATTGTGTAATATAACTGTTTTGAGTAGCACCATTCATAACACTCAAATGTGAGGGAAATCATCTACTCGTCTAGGAATAGAATAGTGTGTCGATACGTACTGTCGAAAGATATGCTATATCTATAGCAAAATCTATGGAATTAAATAAAACACATATTTTCATTATAATATCGCTGTCTGTCTTCCAGACGCGAATAGCGGAAATTTATAATGCAACACGAAAATTAAAATATGTTTACTTGTACTGTTCAAGATTTAAGTTTTTGTTAAATTCGATGATCCGCCAGGTTGATAAGTTTGTGAAATCTTTTTAAGGTGTTTGTTTTATGTGTTAGTATCATAGTGTCTCAAATTGCTGATGTTGTGGTTGCAGAGTGTGTACATGTTATATTTTGGAGACAACCCCCAAAGCATTGAAATTAATTAGTGGGTTTTTTATTTACAATTTTTCTGTTCAATATGAATTAAGAACATTTATCTAAGTGTCACAGTCGTTAAAATTTAACAAGGGATTTGTCTATGTTTTATGGTACCTCCACATCCACAATCTATTGAGTTTTTAATGCAGATTTAATATTTGAGACACACTTTCTTAAGCATAAATGAAATTGGGATTTTTTATCTATAACTTTGTATAGCTTGTAGGTCGCATACAGCACTGCATGTAAATAAGAAATTAGACATACAAAAGCTAATCGAAGCTTATACTTTGTTCTCTAAGGGCTTTATTATGAAATAATAAGTATTGCAAATGGATCGGTCTTTGTTGAAGCAATTTTAAAGTGGTTGAAACGGTCACTCTCTGTCCATACTGACGGTCAGAGTTCATTCATACTTTCAGAGTAATATGATATATGGTTAACTTTTTTGCCATTGAAGTTTGTTTAGTATTTTGTTAAAGCAATTACTGCAATATTGACAGGGGTTAATTATACGAATTTGCTTGTAAAGATAAGAATTTGTAAATTTCCTCAGTAAAAAATCTAGACGATGATTTGATTAAGAGTGTCTCAAATTTATTAAATTGCAGAAAAATGTATTGGTTAACATGAATACATTAGTTTATTTACATTTTAGTAATGGATATCGTATTCGCGCCATACGGTAAATAACAACTACCTTTTCCTACCGAGTTAACCGGTTAATAACAACAACCTTCCACGACGATAACCGTTTAAATAACACCACCTTACCAGACTGATAAGCGGTTAATGACACAACACTTCCTGACCCGATTAACCGGTTAATTCGTATCATATATACCATTAAATCAATTTTGCTCTGTTTATATATGAACAAAAAGAGAATCAACACAAGAACCTGTAATATCATTGTAATTGTTTAATTTTAACGCTTAAAAGAAATAAGGTTGAACTCTTAGGGAAGAAAAGGGAAAGAACTCTTATTTTTTTGCATACCTTGGAAAATCTTCAGATCAAAGGATACAACGAATTTCATAAACGGTGGTTTTGTCCCAGAGTTTTAACTTTTTTTTGTCTAGGTATAATCTTGCCTTTAGTTGGTAAGCATATTTTTAGGTACCAGTAGCAATGCAGTCTATCAGATTGTGAATAGATCGAAGCCAAGTTGGAATTTTAACATATTTTGTCTTCTATGTATCCGCTTTTGAAATAGTGCCTATGAACCGCAAATGTGGACAATTGAACGTATGTCAATGACATTTTTTCAATTCTGAGAATCAGTATGACAAGAGTCGAGGTGTAATTCAGAGGACAGCTTATATTTAACAGTTTCGCACAACTGATTTTCATTTCCTGTATGTAGCGATCAACTAAAGAAATACTGGAGTTGAAACGTGAGTCAAACCAGTCAATTAGCCTTCATTTACAAACAATAACCGATACTGCCATAGAATATAGTATATCATCACTCAGTATATTTCTTATGAGAATAAAGACATGGGTTGTGGTTGAATATTGTACTGCAATATCAGTATAGAAAAGATGCAATTTGTACCTATCTAAACCCTATCGTTAAAGCTTCTATTCAACCAATGTCTTGCATTATCTCTTTCTCCAAATAGGTCTATCGTTGTAATCATCTTTGCATTTCATTGTTGTTTACGTCATTAGACAATTTTTTTTTGTCTACATATTTCTCATTACATTTTCTATAGATTGTAATTTTGCAACGAATCGGTTTCTCAACTAATCTGTTCTATTACAAATTTTTGTGTAAGGTTTATATCTGTAAACAACCCAATTTGTACATTCATCATACGTCCATCATTAATTCCTAACCTGTCAAAAACAACTCGAAAATCGTTTATCACATGACATCAGTTTTAAGCTTAACATTCACAGTTCTACACGATGACAGACAAATGCATCGCGACACGCGTTATACTGATCGGTTGAGTTTGAGCAATACCATACAACGAAATTCGTTGGACCATTTAAAGTGTTCTATATATATCAGAACTATCGCCGAATTACATGTTTATACTATCAAAAATAGTCAGAGAAATAGTGTAATCAAAAATGCTGTATATATATTTCAATTATTTACCAGAGATATGAAGACCGATATTGGCTTGCTCTTGCAAACTATATAATCCATAGCAAATCAGGTTCAATCTGTTTGATCAACTTGAAAGACATAAGTCAGTGATTTTTTTATAACAGCCTTCCTTTTCGTTACATAATTTCTGGATAAAGTTCCTTTGGTTCCTGAATCAGAGACTGAGCCTTGCAGCATGAATGTTCTGGTTAATGCGGGGGTGCTTATCTCTGAGACAACATTCGTGTATCCATTAATAATTGCCCGATATTAGAGTATTGCAATTGCCTTCTTTGATTTAAATGTGACATTCAACTGGAAATATGGTCAGTTTTTGTTATTTGTTCACTTGATGTTGTTCTTTTCTGACAAGACCACTTACACCTATATATAGCTTAAAAACGCGTGTCTCGTATGTTTTTAATCCAGTGCCCATAGCTTTTTACTTTTGATTTTGACTGAGACAAAAAACGTAAGCACTACGGAAAATATTTATATTGGACAACAACAATTTTTGTCCAATTCCCGGCACTTGCAGAACTCGACCTTCTGCAGCATAATGGCGCGTAGTAATTGACGAGACTTAGACTAGTTGAACTTCGTAGCCAAGATGCAACATTTCTGGCTTGAAAATTTACAATTTTACGATAACGACACACTATCTGGTGGATTAAAGAAGCGTACTAGTATCAACCGCTTATCGTACAATCAAGTAATTAGAACAAGACTATCTCCACTTTGAAGAAGTATCTAAAATTTATTGTAATTTAGTCATCTTAAATCGGTAAAGAACCAAAACTAAGTTACTGAATTAATTCAATATACAACGAAGCAGTGGACATATCTACAGCCGACTGAAGATATATAAACACGTTCATAAATACGACTTCCTGGTTCCCTGGAAAAGAAAATAAACCATCAAAGGTATGTATCAATGTCAAGAAAATACATCCTTCAGGAACATTGCATGTACTAAAGAAGTAAACAACTCCAGCCATAACAAGAATTGGGATATAACAAAAATAGAAATTTAAATGATAATACAAAAAGGCGAAGTTAACATTAGTGTCAAAGTACTGATATCAAAAACATATACAAAATCGAGTTGTAGGCGAACACGGGACCTCCGACAAAGCGAAGTAGGATCAGGTGCCATGAGAGGAGTAAGCATCCTCTGCTACGACCGGCCTCGACACCTCGCGTGAACGCCTTATAGTCGAAAAGTAAAACGGATTAACCCGTAAGGTCCAAATCTAGTAGGGAAATGGACAGTCTAACAAGGGTATGAAGACCAAATCAGTCAACATATGACTTAGTGATAATTTGGTAATCGCGAACAAGGTCAATTATAGGCCCGTACCGAGAATTTGCGGGGAAATGATGACTCTTAAACGAGATTCTCAGTTATAAGACGCCTCCGCAAGACATCAAGGTTTTTGTTAGTATTGGCCATTCACAAGTACGTGTGATATAAAGTCCGCAACGCATAACATGCCTTGCGTAATCCAACTTTAATCTGGGAGATCATACACACCCCCATACAGCAGGTGATTGCTGGCAGTATATTCTTACATAGAAAAGGTAACCCGTTGAGGATTGCAAAGTTAAGTCATCACGCTTATCATATAATGGTTGTTGCAGTTCCTGCCATTAGAGTCAATGTAAGTAAAGATCTCAATAATGAAGCAGATAATTGTGCAGATTCGTGGTGTGTCCTTCTATGTCTTGAGTTTTCGCTGGATATATCCAAAATGGACTAAATTGTAAAATTATGATTGTTAATTGAGTACACACATCATCTATTACCTATAATAGAAGGTGAATGGAAACCGGCATAGTTTTTGTTTTTATATCCACGTAACAGAATTTCTGTAGCAAATTCTGCTATCATATGAAGATAAAATATAGAGCTAACGAACATTGGTCATAAGAGGCGAATCTAGCACTTGACAGCAAGAGGGATCAATTTTAAAAAAATATCCTCAGCACGTCGTGAGCCAAAATTCACAATGAATTTATTCTTATATCCAAGTATGCTGTGAAGTGTAGAAATTTCTTTATCTATGATTTTGTTATTGTTATTTAATCAAGTATCTTTCATGATATTGCAATTCGGTCAGAAGCATTAACTCAAATGGAATAAAAATTACCATTATTAAAATCGATGAAAGTAATAAAACAAAAAACTTTCACTAATATCTAACGTGTGTTTCTTCTTTGATATAAGAACACAAAAAATGAATCAACATAAAAAAAATGAAGGCATGAGAAATAAGAAGGCCCCTAAAAATTACGTAACTTTGGTTCCAATTTGCAACTTTTGAGCCCCTTGCTGTACAAAAACGCCGCGGGCTTGTTCCCTTCCTTGCCCTAATGAACATACTTCATTGGTTCTATCTAGAACTACAAACCATCCGTGATCATTAGGACATCCGCCATATCGCTGTTGACAAAAAAGATGCCTTTTTACAGGATTTCTATTTTCTGTCGTTTCTAGAAATAAATCGAAAAATACCAATGACAAATTTGAAGCTTAAAACAATCAAGGATAAAACACATGAACTATTTGATGACATGTATGTAGCATTAAGTTTGTATAAGACGTACCCTTTAATAGAAAAGTAGTTTGTGTTGGGGTCCTTGAGATAGACCAACTACTATGTGAAAGTCTAGATTGGCTGAACCAATTTTCGCTGTTGCTTCCACTTCCATCAAATTCCAAGAATGCTAATGTTTTACCTTGTTCCACCACAAGCACCACCTGACTGACCTGTAAGATACCCTCAATTAGTTCAATAATATTGAACTTTTTATTAAATCAAAAGACAAGACGCTGGAAACTAAAACTCTGTTATCATGAGATTTGTGGTTATATGAAAACTGACAGGAAACACATATTCGACAAACCAGAATGATAAAGATTATAGAGTATTTACAAGACTGGTTAAACTTTTAAATCATCAATGACAGATTTTATTATTTATCAATTTGGTCATCAATTCATTTAAAGTGGTATTCAGGATTAATTGCTTTTGTTCTTACTTTTTTCTGTCACATCTAAAAATGGTGCAAAGTGCTTTATGCAATCACAATAGAATGTTCTGTAGAATGTCTATTTCACAGTAACTACTTGACGTAGTTTTGTCTTGTTATATAAAATGAAAGATAAAGAACAGGATGAACTCACCTATAATTTCATTGATGTCATATCGAGAGTATTTTTTACGTTAGGATTGATATAGTGTTTTAAGAAAGTAAATTGTTGGATGTCTGATCACATTGTAGCCGAGCTTTAATGATAATTTTTAAAGTAAAAAAAATACCGGTTCTTAATATTTTCCGACTCCCACTTGGTCGATAAGAGGACTCCGGAGATGTTTTGAATTATCCCTGCCAGTGATCCAGGTTAAAACCATGAGGAAGACAGCCTCTCGCAGGAGTACATTGTGTTGGTGCTATGGTATTCCAGGCATTAAAGACAGATTGACCATTATCCTTTCACTGCAATGAAAATACTAACTTCAAGTCTGAAAGAAAATGAATGAAATTGGTACGAAATCAATTGTTAGTGCTTCATTATCTTGCGTGGTCATCCATTTTGTAATTTAAAGTCGTATTTGGCTTGCAAAAGTGTAAATAAGGTTACTTCAATGTACGAATAACATGCGAAAATATTCTTTAAAAGAATCTACAATTCTTCACCAATATATTGGTAAAGTTTAGTATACATTTTCGAGTAATTTAACTTGTACAGATAATTAACGATATTAGATATACAATGGGCATTGCTCTCACAAAACAGTATTTTATTTCTTAACACGAAAATATGAATGTCAATTTACCTAATTAGTAGGCATAAAAAGTATCCTACTTTCATTCCTTTTTTGTTAAATTTGTACAATTGGCATCTGACAACGGACAGAAACCCATTCGACCTTATAAAATGAAAATGACTAATCTAAAATTCATTCCATTGAATATTGTAGCAATGAATCCATCTGAGCTTTTCAAGGATTAGAGAAAGTACTAATTGTTATATTGTATACATTTTGCAAGAAATTGTTATCTCGCAAGTATTTTTTTATTCGTGCAAAAACATTATTCACTGGCGGAATCTGAATGTAAACCAAGGTGTAAGGAATGGTACCAAAATTTCAATTCAGGAAATTTCGAATAATGTGTGTCATCTTCAGAAAGATTTAACTTAATTTAATGTATTCTGGTGAAAATATTTAAAATTTACTGTCTTGATGCATATCCGATATCTACCGTAGAACAGCAACCAGACAAGCAAAATCAAGCACACGGAAATACTCCGACATTGTTGAATATCTGATTAAATAAAAACACATTGATCAATGCAGTAGTGTCGACACTAGATATTTACCCATTGGTTTGATTTACAGTTCATTTACGAAAAATATACAGAATGTTAACATCAAAATTATTAATTATTAGAAACACTTTTAATATTTTTTGACGTTTTGATGTAGCATAGGCTATCAGAAATGAGGACCGTCATGTTCATACCGGTATGAGATATTGTTTAGTGCGAGACGCATTATTGCGTTTTTCCATAAAGTGTGTATTTTATTGTTAGGGTAAATAATTTTTAGCGATTTTAATAATCAATTATGCGTCGAAAAGGTTTACCAAGATTTGGAATGAAATTATGAGCTATCTAATTTTAGCGATCACAAGCCCTCGCTAATAAGCCAAATTAATCCGTCCGCTATATTTCGTTTAACGGTATATTATTTCAGTAATTCCATTATAAAATATGAAAGATTCTCAACACGAATTTTACTTACTTTGTCTAAATATTTCATAATATACTCGAACCTGATATTTATAGGCAATTTTACTCTGTTATGTGTATACGAAGTCCACTACGTTGCTGAACGTAGTGCTCTCGATTTATATAGAACAGTCGTCCATGTAAACACGCCTTCCTGAACACCCTTCCTATTTTCAAAATTTCCGTTGTTTAAAGCTTTACTGAAAAAAAACATTTCAGGGGAACGTTTGCGATAGTAAATATTTGTTTCATTTAATTAAGTGTGACAATAATTAGTACATTTCAAAATGCGGTTTTCGTGAGTAATGAAGGTTGACAATCGGTCTATAAAATATGTTAACTATAGTTGTTGATGTTTTTAACCTTAGGCAATGTTTTGTTTGGATAAAAATTATGAAAGGATAGGAATTTTTTGCTGCAAAGAAACTGTACCACTGCTGTTGAATTTTCTTGAATGCAACATATAGTTCTATAAAATATGTTAAGTATGTTGTTGATGATTTTAATCTTAGGTCAATATTGTTTGAATAAAAATGAATGAAGGATAGGATTTGTGTAAAAAAAATTGCTTGGCCGATTGCGATTAACACAATTGTTTACTTCGCCATTTTATATCGTGCACATAACTTTCAGTCAAGATTATGCTAGTAGGGTAAAAATATATAATATGCTAAAACGAGAATCAAACGATATTGTTTCGTCTAATTTATTAACGTCGAGATTTTAGATTTTGTTTGTTAATTCACCTTTAATAAGATGACCTGATTTAAATTTTATTATCCTTCTTTGGGTATTGGTTATATGTAGTTGTACTATAGATTTTTTTTTCAATCTGTAACATTGGATACCAACTTAATCTGCGTCACTCGCATGAATGATAGGAAATTCTGTAAAAGTATGCTGAACTTAATTAAGATTTTTGCGCCATTCAGTATTTGAGCAAAGCAAAATTCAGTCACACACATTTTGTAATAGGTGGTTGTATATTCGTTTAACGTCCCACTAGAGAAATTTCAATTATGGGCTTTGAGCACTGAGTGATCTTGATGTGCTACACCTGATTGATTGGGACGTCGTATTTTTGCGGTTTAGTCATTCATTCCATTTAGTCACCTTTTTCGGCGAGGAAACTATTATAACCCATCAACACCGGACACTTTGTAGCATATATATAGGAGGAGATTTATGGAGATTCAACGATTGGAGTTCTTTCTACTATTCATGATAGCTTAATATATTCTTTTTCGTACTTTTTGTATTATATTGTATCTTTCATCAACTTAGATTGTTAATATTATGGAAAATCGTCATATATTAATAATTGTGTAATAACAATTTGGTTAACCACATTTTAATTCCAGATGAAAGATAAATATAATACAAAAAAGTACGAAAAAAGAATATATTAAGCTATATGAATAGTAGAAAAGAACTCCAATCGTTGGAATCTCCATAAATCTCCTCCTATATATATGCTACAAAGTCCGGTGTTGATGGGGTTATAATAGTTTCCTCGCCGAAAAAGGTGACTAAATGGAATGAATGACTAAACCGCAAAATACGAGGTCCCAATCACATCAGGTGTAGCATTCAAGATCACTCATTGCGTCAAAGCCCATAATTAGAGATATTCTCTAGTTGGACCGTTAAACGATATACAACCACCTATTACAAAATGTGTGTGACTGAATTTTGCTTGCTCAATATACTGAATGCGCAAAAATCTTAATTAAGTTCAGCATACTTTTAGACGCAGAAAGTTGGTATCCAATGTTACAGATTGAAAAAAAAAGTTATAGTACAACTACATATTAAATCAGGTCATCTTATACAAGTGAATTAACAAACAAAATCTAAAATCTCGTACGTTAATAAATTAGAACGAAACAATATCGTTTGATTCTCTTTAGCATAATATATTTTATACCCTACTAGCATAATCTTGACTGAAAGTTATGTGCACGATATAAAATGGCGAAGTAAACAATGTGTTGATCGTAATCGGAACAGCAATTTCTTTTTACGCAAATCCTATGCTTCATCATTTTTATTCAAACAAAATATTGACCAAGATTAAAATCATCAACACTTACTTACATATTTATTTAGAACTATATGTGCAATTCAAGAAAATCACAGCCCAGTGGTACAGTTCTTTGCAGCAAAAAATTCCTATCCTTACTTCAATTTTATCCAAACAAAATTGCACTAAGGTTAAACATCAACAACTATAGTTAACATATTTTATAGACCGATTGTCACCTTCATTACCGTCACCGAAACCGGCATTTTTGAAATTACTTTAATTATTGTCACATTAATTAATGAAACAAATATATTTACATATCGACAAACCAGATTGTCCCTGAATGTTTTTTCAGTCAAGCCTTAAACAACGCGAAAAATTTTGAAAACTAGGAAGGGTTCAGGAAGGCGTGTTACATGAACGAGTTCTTATTAAATCGAGTAAGACAACACGTTTCAGCAACGAGTGGACTTCGTATACCACAATAATATGTAGTTAATATGCCTATATAAATATCAGGTTCTTATGATTTATGTAAAATTTAGGACAAAGTAGAAAATTGTGAATATCTTTCATATTTTATATAGGAATAGAAATAATAATACCGTATAAGACGAAATGTTATAGCGAGACGAATTAGAATTTGGCTAGCGAGGGCTTGTGACGCTAAAAATTAGATAGTCGAAATAATTCATTCCCAAATCTTGGTAAGACTTTCACGCATAATTGATTATTAAAACGCTTAAAAATATTTACCGCCAACAATAAAATATCACGTTATAGGACAAAACGCCAAATATGCGTCTCGCACAAACAATTCTACAACGGGTATGAACACTGACGGTCCTCATTTTCTGATAGCCTAATGACTACACAAAACTCATAAAAAAAATTAAAATTGTTTCTAATAACTTCAAGTAATTTGATGTGACATTCTGTATATTTTTTCAGGTAAATATTACTTAAATCAAACACAGCGAGTTAAATATCGTGTCGACACTACTCGCAAGTTATCAATGGGTTTTATTTTAATCAGATAATCAACAATGTCGGATTTTCCGGTGTGCTGATTTTGCTGTCTTGGTTGCTGTTCTGACGGTAGATAGTCGGGATAGGGCATCAAGGACATGAAATTTAAATATTTTCACCAGTAATACATTAATTAATTAAATTTCTTTCTAAGGGATGACTACCACATTATTCGAAATTTCCTGAATTGACAATTTGGTATTCCATTCCTTACACCTTGGTTTACATTCAGATTCTCGCCAGTGAATAATGTTTTGCACGAATAAAAAAATATTCGCGAGTAACCAAATTTCCCCCCTTGCAAAATTATAATATAACAATTAGTACTTTCTCTAATCCTGGAAAAGCCAGATGGGATTCATCTACAATATTCAATGCGATGGAATTTTAGATATAGTACATTTCAGTTTTATCAAGGCTCTGATGGGTTTTCTGTCCGTTGTCAGATGCCATTGTACTACAAATTTAACAAAAGAAATGAAATGGATACTTTTATGCCTACTAATTAGGATAAATGACCATTCATATTTTCGGCTTAAGAAATAAAAACTGTTTTGTAGAGCAAATGCCATTGTATAATCAATATCGTTAATTTCGTGTACAAGTTAAATTACTTACGAAAAGTATTCTAAATCATTTAACCAATATATTGCGTGGAAGATTGTAGATTCTTTTAAAGAATATTTTCGCATGTTATTCTTACATTGAAGTAACCTTTATTTACACTTTTTGCAAGCCAAATAGCTTTAAATTACAAGTTAATGGTGACGCAAGCATAATGAAAGGCACTAACAATATGATTCGTACCAATGTTCATTCACTATTCTTCAGATTTGCATGTTAGTATTCATCTGCAGTGAAGATAATGGGTCAACATCTGTCTTTAATGCTGGAATACCAATGGCACCAACACAATGTACTCAACTTGCGACGAGGGTTGTCTTCCTCATGGTTATTAAACCTGGAATCACTGGGGGATAATTCAAAACATCTCCGGAGTCCTCTTATCGCACCAGTGGGAACGTCGGAAATACTTTAAGGAACGTGTACTTTTTTTTACTTTAAATTATCATTAAGCTCGGCTTACCAATGTGATCCAGACATCCAAAATTTACTTTCTAAAACACTAGTATAAATCCTACGTAAAAATACTTCGATATGACATCAATGAAATTATAGGTGAGTTCATCTTCATGTTCTTTATCTTCATTTTATATAACAAGACAAACACTACGTCAGATAGTACTGTGAATAGACATTCTACAGAACATTTCCTATTGTGGATGAATAAGCCACTTATTGACACCATTTTTAGAGTGACAAAAAAGAAAAAAGCAATTAACTGAATACACCTTTATATGGATTAGATACACAATATTAAATAATATAAATTGATTCATTAATGATTTGGAAAGAGTTAACCAGTCTGTAAATACTGTTCCAAATCTGTTATCATTTCTTGTGTATTGTCAAACGAATATGTGTTTGCCTGTCAGTTTATATATAACCACAAATCTCATGGATACAGAGTTTTAGTTTCACAGCGGTCTTTCTTCTTGATTTAATAAAAAGTCAATTGATTTATTGAACTGTAATTGAGGGTTATACTTTACAGGCAGTTCATGGTGGTGCTGTGGTGGAACAAGGTTAAAACATAGCATTCTGGCAAATTCGATGGAAGTGGATGAGCAACAGCGAAATGGTTCAGCCAATCTATGAACTTTCACATAGTAGTTTGGTCTTTCTCAAGGACCGCCAACACAACACTACTTCTTATTTATAAAGAGGTAGTCTTATACAACTTTAATGCTACATACATGTGCTTCAAAGTGTTCATGTTTTTATCCTTGATTGTTTTAAGCTTCACAATTGCTTCATTGGTATTTCTTCGATTATTTCTAAAACGACAGAAAGTGAGAAATCCTGTAAAAGGCTCTTTTTTGTCAACAGTACGATTATGGCGGTAGTGTTACCTACATGAATCTACTGGTATGGTTAGTAGTTTTAGATCAGAACAACTGAAGTATGTTTCATGTGGGCAAGGCAAGGGAAACAAGTCCCTCGTCGTTTTTGTCGCAAGGGGCTCAAGTTGCAAATTTGAGAACCAAAGTTACGTTAAATTTTTAGGGCCTATCTTATTTCCATGCCTTCATTTTTTTTATGTTGATTCATCTTTTTGTTTCTATATCAAAGAAGATAACACACGTTAGATACTTAGTGAAAGTTTTTGTTTATATTAATTTCTCGATTTTTAATAATCGTAATTTTTATTCATTTGAGTTTACATGCTTCTGATCCAATTGCAATATCAATGAAAAGATACCTTGATTAAATAAACAATAACAAAATCACTAGATAAAAGAATTTCTACCACATTCACAGCATATTGGAATAAAATAAATTCATTGTGAATTTTGGTAACACGTGCTGAGGATTATTTTTTTAAAATGATCTCTTCTGTCATTAGGCTAAGATTCGCCTCTATATTGCACCAATGTTCGTTAGCTCTAATGTTCTATCTTCATATGAAGCAGAATTTCTACAGAAATCTGTTACGGGAATAAAAACAAAAAACTATGCCGTTTCCTCGACCTTACATTATAGGTATGAATAGATGATGTGGTTATCAATTAACAATCATAATTTTCACAATTTAGTCCATTGGATATATCCAGGACAAACTCAGACATAGAAGGACAACCACGAATCTGCACTAATTTCTGCCTTCATATTTGGAGTCTTTACTTACATTGACTCTAATGGCAGGGACTGCCAACTACCATTATATGAAAGGACGTGATGACTTAACTTTGCAATCCTACAAGCTGGTTCCTTTTCTATTGTAAAATATACCGTGCCTAACAATCAACCTGCTGTTATGTGGGTGTGTATATCTCCCAGTTGAAAGTTGATGTACGCAAGGGCATGTTATGCGTTTGCGGACTTTATATCAGTCCATGACTTGATGGCCAATACTAACAAAAGATACCTTGATGTCGCAGGGGAGGGTCTTATTAACGAATCTCGTTTAAAGTCAGTCATTCCCCGCAAATCTCGGTCGGCCTATAATGACTTGTTCGCGATTACGAAATTATCATAAGTTCATTATGTTGACTGATTTGTTTCATACCCTTTGTTCTAGACTGCTCCATGTTCCCTAACTAGATATTGGACCTTACGGGTTTAATCCCGTTTACTATTGTCGACTATAGGCTTCACGCGGGTGTCGAGCGGTCGGTAGCATTGAGGATGCTTACTCCCCATGGCACCTGATCTCTACACTTCGCTTTTGTCGGAGGTCCGTGTTGGCCTACAGAGCTCGATTTTGTATATGTTTTTGATATTGATTACGTTTGACACAGATGTTAACTTCGCCTTTTTGTATTATCATTAAATTCTATTTGATATCCCAATTCTTTGTATGCTGGATTTGTTTTACTGTGCTAGTACATGCATGTCCTAAGATGTATTTTCTTGCACATTGAACATAACTTTGATGGTTTATTTTCTTTTCCAGGACCAGGAGTCGCTGATGTTATGAACGTATATATCCAAGCGCTGTAGATGTCACTGCTGTTGTATTTGTAAATTCATGTTAATTAGTTATTGGTTCTTTACGGGAGTTAAGAGTAAATTACAATAAATTTTAAATATTTCAAAGTGGAGATGTCTTTTCTATGATACTTGTAATTTACGATAAGCATTTATACCTAGTACGCTTCTTAATCCACGAATAGTGTGTCGTATCGTTAAGAATTTAATTTTGATCCAAGCAAAATGTTGCACTCTTGGCTACGAGTTCAACTAGTCTAGTTCGTCAGTTACTAGCATATGCTGCTAGAAGGTCGAGTTCTGCAAGTCCTGAATTGGACAAAAATGGTTGTCCCAATATAAATGATTTCCGTGTGCTTACGTTTAATTTGTCTCAGTCAAATCAAAGTAAAAAGCTATGGGTCACTGGATTAAAACAACTGACACCGGTTTTATATATAGGTGTAATGGTTATGTAGAAAACAAACACAAGTGAAAATAACAAAAATTGACTATTCCAGTTAATGTCACATTAAATCAAAAGCAATGCAAATACTAATATCTGGCAATAAATGGGAACAGATGTCTACGAGAAATAAGCACCCCCATTAACCAGAACATAAGCTGCAAGCTCAGTCTTGATCAGTAGAACAAAGAAACTTTATCCAAATTAGTACGAAAAGGAAGTTGTATAAAAAATCACTGTTATAGTTTTCAAGTTGATCGAAAATTGAACTGATTTTGCTATGCGGATTATATAGTTTGCAAACAAGCAAAATCGGTTCAATCTCTGGTAAATTTGAAAATTATAACAGTCATTTTTTATAACTTAATTTCCGACTATTTTGAAGTTATAAACATTATTCGAAGTTCTGAATAAGAAAACAAATGTCAACGTTCATGTTGTAGGAATTTAGCTCAACATACGTCATAATAACGCTTCGATCATTTGTCTGTCACGTGTAGAACTGTGACTTAGCTTCAACTGATGTCGTGATAACGATTCGATTTGTTTTTGACATATAGAATTGTGACGATATGAACTGTACAATTTGGGTTTTTACAGATATAAACCTTCAAAATTGTAATAGAACAGATAGAGAAACCGTGTGCAAAAATTAATTATAAGAAAATGTATGAAATATGTTAGACAAAAAAAAAATGTCTAATGAGAAACAACAATGAAATGCAAGATGATTACAACGATAGCCTATTTGGAGAAAAGATAATGCAGAATTTGGTGAAAAAGCTTAAGATGGGTAAGATAGGTCAAATTGCATTTTCTATACTGAATGCAGTAAATATTCAACCAAACCCTGTCTTTACTTCTCATAAAAATACTGAGCTGTGTATACATATTCTAGGCATATCGGTTATTTGTTTGTAAATGAGCTAATTACTGTTTGAACTCCGTTTCATCCAGTATTTCTTTAGTTGTACATACATGAAAATGAAATCATTGTTGAGAACTGTTAAAATACTGTCTCTGTTACACCTCGATTTGTCATCTGAATCTGAATTGAAAAATGTCATTGCACATACCGTTCATTTCCACATTGCGTTCATGAGCATATTTCAAAAGAGAAATAGAAGACAAAAATTGTAAAATTCCAACTTGGTTCGACTAATTCAAATTGACATGCATTGCTGGTACCTCAAATATGCTTACACATCTAAAGGCAAATCATCCTAGCAAAAAAAGTTAAAACTCTGGGAAAAACCACCGTTAATGAAATCGTTGTATCCCTTTGAATCTGAAGATTTTCCGGTATCAAACAAATAAGACTTCTTTCCTTTTCTTCCCTATTCAACACTTATTTCTTTTAACGTTAAAATTAAACATATACATGATATTACAGGTGTGTTGATTCTCTTTTTGTTCATATAAACAGAGCAAACTTGATAATGTGTATATTGATACGATTAACCGGTTAATCGGTCGGAAGGTGTTGTTATTAACCGGTTAATCGGTCGGAAGGTGTTGTTATTAACCGGTTAATCGGTCGGAAGGTGTTGTTATTTACCGATTGGCCGGATACAGTTCCATTACTAAAATGTAATAAATAATGTATTCATGTTTAACCATACATTTTTCTTGACATATTAAATAAATTTGAGAACTCTAATCAAAATCCATCGTCTAGATTTTTTACTGTAGGAAAATTACAAATTCTACTCTTTCAAGCAAATGTAAAAAACCCTGTAATAGAGAATTGCTTAAAACAATACTAAAACTTCAATGGCAAAAAGTAAATTATCATATTACTTGAAAGTATGAATGAATTTGACCGTCTAGTATGACAGAGGACCAGTTTCAACACTTTAAATTTGCTCAAAATAAGCCGATCTTTGCAATACTATATTTCATAAAAAGCCCTTGAGAAAAATATAAGCTTGATAGCTTTGTTTCTATTTTTATTTAATGATGCATGTATGGATACAAAGTTATAAAAGATTAATAGATAAAAAATCCCATTGTCATTTATGTCTTAGAAGGTGTCTCAAAATATTAAATTTGCATAAAAATCAATAGATTGTGGGGTACCATAAAACATAACAAACCCTTGTAAATACGCTTACACTTAGATAAATGTTCTATAATCATTGATACAGAAAAATTGTAACATAAAAAAACCCACTAATTAATTTCATGCTTTGGGGGTTGTCTCAAAATATACATGTAACACTTGCAACACAACATCAGCAATTTGGGACACTATGTATAACACATAAAAAACACCTTAAAATGAATCAACATTATCACCTGGGGATCATGAATTTAACAAACTTAAATCTGCAGTACTGTAAACATATTTAATTTCGTGTTGGATTAAATTTCCGCATATTCGCGTCTGGAAGAAGACAGCGATATTAAATGAAAATATGTGTTTCTATTATTCATAGACTTTGTATAGATAGCATATCTTTCCAGTACCGTAATCGACACCACTTTATTCCCTAAGAGTAGATGTATTCCCTCACATTGATGTGTTATGAATGGTTGCTATCAAAACAGTAGTTCACATTTAGACACAAACTCGATATGGGTGTATCGTTTAAATCAGTGGTACAATCATTTTAAGGTACATGTACAAATTCGACAAAGACGGGGGATATCAGATTACAATTAACTCCTCACGTAGACAGCGTGTTTTGATGTGCCGCTGGAAAAAAACCTACGTCCGTTCAAAATTTATGTCATTTTTGCTGTGTATTCAAATGCACCATGCAAGTATCCACGCTCTTCCTCAGACTATACGACCCCTGAACCGCATGCAACACCAATAATTTGTTTTCCCCAATAGATGCATACGACTGATGGTCTTTCGTACGGCTGGTGTGTAAAATACTGTTCGTATTCAAAAGCTATCTTATAGCGACCCCAAGAACATCAGATAAGGCTTTGGGCATCAACTCTGAATCAACAGGTCATTCTTGACAAACGGAATACAAAATAATTTAAACATTTTACATATACATGTAATGACACAAGCGAACACGGATTACCGGATAATAATTTGTTGTGGTGTATGAGTGCTACATATCGTAATTTAGTTTACACGCTTACCTCATCAAGACTATGGGCTCACGGCGGGTGTGACCGGTCAACAGGGGATGCTTACTCCTCCTAGGCACCTGATACCACCTCTGGTGTGTCCAGGAGTCCGCGTTTGCCCAGCTTTTGTTTTTGTATTCTATTTAGGACTTACGACATTGATCACTGTTCGTTATATTTGCCTTTACATGTTATACAGGGCAAGTGCATCGTATTGTTATATAAGCAAGTTAGGACTGTAGATAAACAACATTGTTATTCATGGTTGCCCATATCGTAATACATGTACTTTTTTTAATTTTAAGAGACCCAAACAACGAAAATTAATCCACACGAATTCGTATTCACTACAAAAACAACATATTTGCTTCCCCACGAAATTAAATTCGTTTAAAGTATGTTAGAGAACCTTCATGTAAATTTATACTTTCCTGGCTTGTAGTATATCAGTAGATTTTAAATGACCCCACAATATCATTGCATTTCAAAAATTTTTCCCCTTGAAGATTTTTGCCCTTCATTTGATCAGAATTTAATCCATTTTACACAAGGATAATTTGTGCCAAGTCTGGATAAAATTGATCCAACAGTTCTTGAGAAGAAGTCGAGAACGTAAAGAATTAACGTACAGACGAAGGACAGATAAAGGGCGATGAGAAAAGCTCACTTGACCTTCAGCTCAAGTGAGCTAACAATTAAAGGTTCTTATCTATCACCTACGGTAACATTAGTTACAAATATATTATCAATATAGCTTGACAGAAGGCACTACAATATTTACTCATACAAAGTAATTATTCTGTGTTTCCTCATTTAAAACCTTGTCTATGAGAACACACATGCCAATCTCTGCAGAATGGCTCCAAACGTTTGATAAGTAGATGTACTTACATAAGGGAGGTTGATTATTGTTAACAAGTTATTTGCTTGAGTCGGTCCTAAGCAACTGTGATGTATTGCTGAAGCAAAATTTAATTCTTTTTTAGAATTCAATGTACTGTACAAAGAGATGGAATTACACCTATTGCTGAGCTGCGTCAGTATATACACTTATTTTTATAATATCTCAGATAGTAATATTATGTTGAGTGTGCATGAAATGTAGTATGGGTAATGTCAAACCCATTATCAATACCCTCAGGGCCAAAACACATATCAGATGACCAACAGATAATATCTAAATTACATATGTATTATGTCTTAGACATATCTTACTAACTATGCAACCAGACATGGTATATTGGGTGATTTTATTTGGTGGAAGGTATAGATATCAGTCGGAAGGTTCAAGTCTTGGTCAAATCATTAGCTTTTCGTCGTAGCAGCAGCCCAGTATAGTGCAGATATTGATGTTGTAGTCAACCCTTGGTATGCATTCCCATATAATTATTATGTCAAGTCCTGGAAGGGATGAAATTCCACTATTATGTCTTCAGGGTTTAAGAATAGTCCCCTCTCCCAGAAATATGTTTCTTTCAGGTTACTTCAGCTTTAC
>CAJDSM010019230.1:0-19458 GCA_903981925.1 Ostrea lurida
TCGTCAACTTCCCATATTTATGTGGCAAAATGCCATCATCACCTGAATACATATTACGTGTTTATGTCTGTCAACTTATTCGATACGCAACAGCTTGTTCTGCATATGGTCAATTTTTGAATCGAGGCAGGCTATTTACAACAGGTTGTTGTTGCAGGAGTTTCAACAGTCACTTTTAAAGGCAGCATTTCGCAAATTCGATGGTCGTTATAACGATTAGTTTGCCAATACAATCTCTCATTGGGTCAAATTCCGTCTAACGTGTTTCATAGCGATTGTTAAGCCGTTCTTTACAAACTAATTGTGACTACGGGTTACTTCGTTTACCTGATCAAAGCAATGGACTCGCGGCGGGAGTGCGCGGTCGACAGAGATGCTTACTCCTCCTAGGCTCCTGATCCCACCTCTGGTATATTCTGGTGTTTGCCCAACTCTTGTTTTGTATTTTTTTTAGTGCATATACGGTATTGATCACTGTTTATTATCTTCGTCTTTATAACAAACGGGATGACTTTAGTTTCTCCACCTTTAGCTAGCAGATATTTCACTTTTCATGTCTTCTCACTAATTCGATACGCAAGAGCGTGTTCTGCTTATGGTAAATTTCTAAACCCTGACTATTTACAAACTTTTTTCTAGAGGAGTTTAAACAGTATATACCTATTTTACGCTTTGAGACAATAGCAAGTATTATGTCCCCCCGACTGTGCCCGAGGGAAATAGTTGCTGCCGAGGGACAATAAACTTGCTATTACGAATTGCCAGTAAATAGGTATTTTATTAAATCGACATTTCGATATATTGACGACGTTTATCTATCAATAATAATGATTTCATTCATATTCGATTCAATATATTCAGCGAATTAGAAATAAAGGACACCACGATGTCTGCTTCGTACTTGGATATTTTATTGAACATTGACATTAACGCAACCAACTACTCAACTTTATGACAAACGCGACGATTTCAGCTTCTCCAGTTCACTATCCCATTTTTATGTAGCAATATTCCATCACTTGTATATGGTGTGTATGTCTCTCAACCTATTTCAATACCAAGAGCTTGTTCTGCGTATGATCAGTTTTTGAATCAAGGTAAGCCACTTACAGACAAAAGTTGTTGCAGGGGTTGTAAGTGCTGTATCTCACTTGTAACTCAACAAATGACATTCAAAATTTTTGCTGACCATTAGAGAAATACCCTAAGTGAGCATTGTAAAATTAAAATCTAAATATTTTAGCTCGGAAAACGTGTCCATGTCCCTTTAACTCTAATCATACAACCAAAAAAGCAGGTCAAACGTAGAACACTAGCATCTCCGAATGGATGACCCTGAGCTTGATTGCTGAGTGAAGTAATTGAAACTCAACTTCTAGATAACGAAACCTTCTGGTTCCTGTGCAGTACTTCCACTGAGAGAGACTGCGTGTAATACATGTATCTGCTCCCTATGATATACAAACTTGATTAGCAAGTCCTTACCGCCAAGAAAAACCCTATAGCTTGCAGTTTCCGTATCCAAACTGTCAGGTCTATTACAATCTAGGCTACCTGAACGAAGAGTCCATTTGTATCAAAGACACAACCTATTATACACGAACTGACTCGCCCAGAAATATACAAGTGTCCATTTATGATGTAACTAGGGTAAGCTCTGATGTACCAGCTTGTTTACTAACATGGTATTAATTAGAAACTACAAAAAATGACACGTGATAGTTCTGAAATGAATATGCAGTGTAATTTACTTTCCCTCTCAGATGCATGTTATAACGTAATAATCTAGAAGCTAATGGCAATGCGCGGGCAAGAATGCAGTACACATCTGAGAAATGAAAATGACGCAGATGCATTAAGCAGCATATCGCAGGATCTCCAAATCGATTATGAAATAGAAGGTACAAGGAATTATTATTCAAGAAATAGCCATGGTTCATAAAAACCGAGACTAAAGCATGAAAAGGAAGACGAGGACGTCAAACAGTGGCGTAGCCAGGGACTAACTCAAGTGGATGCCTAGCGGCAAATGGTCTGTGGACCCTTAAGGTCCCTGGTGGGTCAAGGGCATAACCCTGGTGGGAGGGTTCAGGCCCCCTTACTGAAAACTACTTTATGACATATTTAGCATACATTTGAAGCCGTTTCCAGAGTACAAAATACTTTTTTTCTCAGACAGATTGAAGGCGTCGACCATAACATATTGTGGTGTAGGGCAAATTATTTTGATCAAACGTGATGACTTTGCAATTGTCAACTTTCCTTTTTTATGTAGTAATGTACCACCATCACCTGCTTATGGTGTGTATGTCTCTCAGTTGATTCGATACGCAAGGGCATGCCATGCGTATGATGATTTTTTAAAGCGAGGCCAACTACTAACCAAAAAGTTGATGTTGCAGGGTTATAACGAATCTCGTTTAAAGTCATGATTTCGCAAATTCTACGGTCGCTATAATGACCTTGTTTGCGATTACAAATTATCACTCAGTCATATGTTGACTGATTTGTTTCATACCCTTTGATAGACTTTTTCATACTAGATTTGACGACGGGTAACCCCGTTTACTTTGTTTCGACTACAGGCTCACGGCGGGTGTGACCGGTCAGCAGAGGATGCTTACTCCTCCTTGGCACCTGATCCTGCCTTCGCTTTTGTCGAAGGTCCGTGTTGCCCTACACTCGATTTTGTATGTGTTTTTTGGACTATGGTTGCGTTTGATACTTTGTTACTTCGCCATTTTATATCAAGTTAACTGATTTGTATTTTTATTTGGATGGAACAAAAATGTGTCTGAAGGGAAGTGAAAAAGTATTTTCCCACTAAACATAAGAGAGTCTTTAATATTAAGGAATATGTTTCAGTATGCTAATTTTAATGAAAAAATTCTCTATAAGAAATAAAACCCCACTTTCAGCACAAAGGATCATTCGGATTGGTCCGATTTCAGATGAAACATCTTCGCGAGCAGGACTGTATCAAGAAATTTCCATTGGGGGTGTACAAGACTAGGCCTGAAGACCATAAACTGAGAATAGACTTAAGTCTAGATTTTTAAATCCAGCTAACTTGAGAAATAAGTTTCATAAACAAATGAAATTGTCAGTATAAATTTGCATTTGATTTCTTTTTAAAAATCTGCAGTGTGTTTAAACCCGGGGTTTAAACATCTATGATATAAATCTTAAGATACATGTATAAGTAATCAAATTTCAAATCATCTCGGTACGGCCCTGGCGAGAATGCATATCATCATCATCTACGCTTGTCGTAGCCAATGTCGAAGACATTTTACCAAAAAATTTCTTCGACTTACATTTATTAAGCTAAATGAAAAAACACCGACTGACAATGTATACCGCTTCCGGAACAATGTGGTGTTATTCTAAAACATTCTTTAGGAGACAATCACATCTATTAAAAATGGTGAAATGATGTGGATGCCTGAGCATCCGAGCATACATGCAAGCTACACTGTACGCCACTGTCAAATACAGTAGCTGCTAGCGAATCTTAAAGGGGGGGGGGGTCACGGGTGTTGTAAATCCCCCCCCCCCCCCTTTAATTGAATGTTGTTTTAACAAATCTATCTCTCCATATTTCACTATCTTTCTCTTGCCATTTTGAGCTCTTCTTCACCCCCCCCCCCCTTATAGACAGGAAAGGTACAGACTTTCGATTGCAACTCTTCCATCTAAAATTGTCTGGATCCACCCTTGAAATACTGCAGTGTAGAAGAGGGACTGCTGAGGAGGCAGACACTTCTACCTCTATCACACCACTTATTCGAATTTTGGCATATCTTTTTCAGTTACCTTGACCTGATTTTGCTTACATGGCATAATTCCACTTGATCAGTACGAAATGACATCTAACGTATCTCCATTGCAAAGTTACGGAAAAGACATAATTTCAATTTTTTCTCTCAGTGACCTTGACCTTGATTGAGCATCATGAAAATTTTCCAATAAGGGGCATTCTTTGCAGCAAGTATCCGAACAGCAATTCTTCTACCACTGACGTTGTCGAATGACTTTAGTCCTTGATACATGTCAACTTCATATATTTACGTAGCAACATTCCATCATCACCTGCATATAGTGTTTATGTCTCAAGTAATTAGATACGGAAGGGCGTGTTCTGCGTGTGATCAGTTTTTCAATCGAGGCAGGCTGCTGGGAGGAATTCATAAATTTCTACCTTTATGGGACAGATGGACGGACGGGCATAGTGATATCAATAATCCTCCACAACATTATTGGCAGGGTTATGAAATACTGAGAGACATAGTGTCCCACATTGATTGGATGTTACCGCCATAGTTTATCAAGGAGAAATGGAAGCTTCACTTGTCTTTCTCACTTTATTACGACTAAGGGCCCACGGCGGGTGTGACCGATCAGCAGAGGATGCTTACTCCTCCATGGCACCTGATCCTACCTTCGCTTTTGTCGGAGGTCCGTGTTGCCCTACACTCGATTTTGTATATGATTACGTTTGACACGATGTTAACTTTGCCTTTTTGTCAGTAATTCTGCTCATGATGATGGTATTTCATATTCAAATAATTGGTCGCGGTAGCGCGTGGTTTGGAATGAGAGTACCAAAAGCCTAAATGTGTAATTTAACCCGAAAGATTAAACAGAGATATAAATCTTGATTGTCCAAAATCAAGAGTGAAAATATTTGAAACTGGAAGAAATATCACAACAAATTAAATTCTACTTAAAAAATTTGTGAGCTACTACTCACTGTGGAATGCCCCTGCTCTAAGGTAAATAAAGCTGCTACCAACAGAATTTGTTCAAACTTTGGTAAGGTTGATATCAATCGGCTGTGATATGCAGTTGCAGAGAAAAGTTCGACAAAAATTTCCATTTCACATAAAAAAAAATTCACATAAATACTCAAAATACCAAGTCCTTCCACAGGAAGTTGACATGTGGAAAGTCTGAATTCAGTAAGAGCGGTATAGGACCCCTAGATGAAGTGATTTACCAAATATCATGTGGCTATGATATGCAGTTGCAGAGAAAAGTGCGACGAAATTTATTTCACATTATGACCCAGAAATTTTGACAAAGTCAGTAAACAGGAAGTTGACATGTGAAAAGTCTGAATTCTGTAAGCGCGGTATGGACAACTAAATGAAGTCAATTATTACCAAATATCAAGTGCCTGTGATATGCAGTTTCAGAGAAAAGTGCGACGAAAATTATTTCACATCAAGACCCGGAAATTTGTTGACATGCGAAAGGTCTAAATTCGGTAAGTGCGGTATGGGACCTGTAGATGAAGTGATAAATCAAATATCAAGTGGCTGTGATATGCAGTTTCAGAGAAAAGTGCGACGAAAACATTTATTTCACTCAAAATCATTTAATAGGTCTGAGGAATTTGATAGTGAAAGGTCTGGATTTGGTAAGCGCGGTATAGGATCCCTAGATGAAATACATGTAATACTGAATAGCAAGTGTCTGTGATACATGTATGTAATTGCTGAGAAAAATGGGACGAAATATATTTCGGACGGACAGGGGTAAAACAGTATACCCGGTATTCCCTCTCATTCGGGGCGGCGATATAATTCGTCGAGGAATTGTCACACAAAATGAAGAGATGACAGCGGAGCTTACCGTGAGTGAGTGTATGTACGAAATGAAGAGTGAGTTCACTATAGATCGCTACGCATGTTGTAAAAAATATCAAAGAACTGGAGCCCCTAGGCTTGCTTTGTAATGTATACGTAATAATCGTACTACTAGCATATCAAAACTATGCTGTGCACAATTGTCAAGTAAATGGAAAGAAAAAATGCATGTTATATTAGTATCTAAAATGGGGATTTTCTAAATAATACAATGATAGATTTTTATGAAATGGAAAAATGAAAAGGTGATGATAGCGAACAATGCGGATCGAAACAGTAACTATGGAATGTTGCTACATAAATATGGGAAGTTGACGATGGAGAAGCTGAAATACTAGTAATCTCTTTTGTCATAAAGTTGAGTTGATAGTTTGCCGTTAATATCTATGGCCAATGAAATATCTAAGGACGGAGCAGATGTGGAAGACTGCGGCGTTAGTTCACTGGGATAAATCGAATCAACATATAAATGAAAACGATTATTATTAGTAGAGAAAACGTCATCGATATATTTAAAAGTCAAATTAAAGGTCACAGCTAGATTCTTACGTAAAAGCCTTTGGTTAAATCCTTCCTCGTGAAAATATAAGAGCAGGTCAGCTAACAAAGGAGCACAATTTGTACCCATGGGAGTTTCAACAGACTGTTGGAAGACATGATCGCCAAAGATAACGAAGATATCAAATTGTTAATGAGGAACTCAAGCATCATTTAATACAATAAAATGAGCATCTTAATACAGTTTATAGCGTTCTAATAGTGAATTAAAGTTAACGAGTCATAACAGGAACGCACGTATTATTATAGTACATTGTATATATACAGGTTTCTGTTTCACCAAACACGAAGTTATTTTAAATGAATTACTCCAACCCTACCTCCCAAGGATAATTTCCTGAATGCACAGTCGCATTTGAAGACCAGTAAGCCCGAGGACTGCCTAAACACGTGCAATATTTGACTATATTTCGATCTAAATGATTGATTGGCATGGCAACACATGCATGAATAGATAGTCGCCTTTAATTAATGTACTTCTACATGTATTCAATTGGTTTTTTTTAATTGAAATGCAATACAGAATATCTATTTTAATTTTTCAGTAGATCTGGAGCTGAACACCTTACTCCATTTCAGTCGATTTGCTACAAATAAATCTTATATAAAATGACACATGTACGTATTATTAATCAAATTAAAGGTTAGATGGTGCAACAAAGACACTCCAAACCTTTGGTATGACCTTTTTCAAATATCTAAGAATATCGTTATTTCCAGATCTAGACAGACTAGACTACATTACGTCAATGATTTTTAAGCATGTTTATTTTTATACACTGACAATCAAACTTTAGGTTATTCTTGTTTGAAAAGCACATAAATATTTATATCTCAGTCAAGTTTATGGCAAGAACAGGTTTATTGCTTGTAATTAGTGTCGAAATAAAATATTATGAAAAAGTATTGCCATTGCTAGCTTGCAGATAAGTAAAAAAAAATCAATGCATTGTCAATGTGGTCGTCCCAGTGGATCTGCGCTACACATGCATCTGCATTATAATTTTGCAATAGTATTAACAAACAATGTTTAGAAGAGCTTAAGGTGCCAAATTCTTTAGTCTGCTGAGTTTTAACAGGTTATTATATATCTGATAAAAATTAATGTCTTTGATTCTGTGGAGAATACTTTTTAAATTGTGCATAAATATAACGAACAGTGATCAATTTCGCAAGTTCCAAATAGAACACAAAACATGAGTTGGGCAAACACGGACAACGAGGTGGTTACAGGTGCCCAGGAGGAGCAAACATCCCCTGTCAACCGGTCACACCGCTGTCTGAAGCGATAACCACGCTCCCAACTTCCGGTGTAAGGGCAGTAATAGTAGGCCACTACTCATCAAAATATTCAAGTTCTAAATATCCAAATTTGACGTTTTGCGTACCAACTTCTCTAAGCTCAAGTTCTTCTGGTATAAATTGCCATTTTCCACTCAATGGGATTTACTTCTAAGATGTTCTTCTTTTGTCCTTTTAGATGCAATATTATTATTAAATAATAATGAAAAGATGAAGATATCAAACAGTGTTCAATCTCACAAGTCCCAAACAGAATACAAAACAAGAGTTGGGTAAACACAGACCCCTGGACACATCAGAGGGAGGGGGGGGGTCAGGTGCCTGCCTTAGAGAAGTAAGCATCCTCTGTCGACCGGTCGTGATCCCATTGTCTTGACGTTGGGCAGTCACGGACCCCTGGATACACCAGGGCTGGGATCAGGTGCCTAGGGGGAGTAAGCATCTCCTGTCGACCGCTCACACCCGCCGTGAGCCCATGATCTTGATCAAGTAAACAGAGTAATCCGTAGAAAAAAAAATCCATCTATAAAGAACGGTGCAGCAATATTGGTATGGAACACGTCAGACAGCGTTTGACCCAGTGGAAGGTTGTATTTGCAAACTAGATCGCTATAACAATCATAGAATTTGCGAAACTCTGACTTTAAATGTGACCGTTAAAACCCCGTCTGACATTAACTTGTTTGCAAGTAGCTTGGCTCGAATAAAAAACTGATCATAATCTTGCGCATTGAATAATTTGAGAGACACAAACACCATATTCAAGTGATGATGGAATGTTGCTACATAAATATGGGGAGTTGACATGGAGGCAGAAATAAACTCGTTTGTCCTAAAGTTGAGTTGTTGGTTTCCCGTTAATGTCTATGTTCAATAAATATCCAAGTTGAGTGATTCTGTGGTTTCTTTTATTTCTAATTCACTTGGATATGAAAAGCAAAGATAACGAACACTGATCAATCTCGCAAGTCCCAAACAGAATACAAAGCAAGAATTGGACAAACGCTTACCCATAGATACACCAANCAGAATACAAAGCAAGAATTGGACAAACGCTGACCCATAGATACACCAGAGGTGGGATCAAATGCTTAGGAGGAGTAAGCATTCCCCTATTGACCGGTCACATCTGCTGTGAGTCCATTGTCTTGATCGGGTAAACGGAGTAATCCTGAGTCAAAACCAGTGTATAAAGAACGGCAAAACATTATAAATCATGTCAGACTGCATTTTACCCAATGATAGGCCATACAGGAAGACTAAATCGTTATAACGTCCATGGAATTTTCGAAATGCTGTCTTTGAACGTGACTGTTGAAACCCTGCAACAACTTGTAAGTAGCCGTATGATCATACGCAGAACAATTGAATCGATTGATTGCATATTGTTTTACGTCCCGCTTGGTAATTGTTAANATTGATTGCATATTGTTTTACGTCCCACTTGGTAATTTTTCACTCAAATATGGAGACGTCACCATATGCATTGCCGGTGAAGAGCTACAAAATTTAGACATATGCTCGGCGCTTATGGTCTTTGAGCAGAGATGGATTTTTATCGTGCAACCTGCTGAGTTAGGGGGCCTCGGTTTTTACGCTCTCATCCGAAGAACCCGAACCCCATTTAGTCGCCTCTTACGACAAACAAGGGGTGACTGTAGACCTATTCTAACCCGGATCCACATATAATGAAAATGATTGTCATTAATATATAAAACGTAGAAAATATATCTAAAGAGGTGTTCTTCTCATGTAGAAGCTTTTGAATAAATTCTGCCTCGTAAGAATATAAAAACAGGTCAACTAATACAGAAGCACAATTCGTATTTATGGGAATCCAGCAGACTGTTGGAAGACCTGATCACCAAGATATTGTCAATAAGGAACTCTAGCATCGTTTTAATATACCTATGCGTATAATCGGAGTGGAAATTTACTAGAAGTTCTTTAGAATTTTTCAGAATCCATAATTTGATTTATACCACTTCTGGCTTATGTTGTTGCACAATACGTCTGAAGTTTCTTCACAGCAGTCAATATTTCCGCGAGTAGTAAAGACAGGGGCTTGGTGGAACATTTACTGGATCTAGCAATGTAGCAAGGGGTTTTGGGAAGTTTTTGGAATCCAGTTTAGGTAGTTAACTCGTATCCACTCGCCAATTGACTGGGATATTAAATCTGTTTAAAACTGAAACATGTACATGATTTTGTAGACTTTTATCTTTTGAAATAGTACATGTAGTTGGAATATAAATACGATTGCCAACTGAAATATGATTTTGAAGAATTTTATATTTTGAAATAGTAGTTGGAATATAAGTACGATTGCCACTTTTGTGGAATTAATGTCAAGTTCGTTTAAAATGTAGTTGTAATAATGAGCCTTACAAACAAAGACCATGCTGTTACAAGCTTTGTCATCTGGAACCAAAACATATTTCTCATGTAACCTATCTTTTCCTTTTATCATTTCTGATTTACGAACACAGGATTGCTCTTGGTTTGGGTTTGGTTTCATGTGTCTAATACAGAATTATGATATTCCTCTGATATATTTTTTTAGCCATTCTGACAAGGTATCAAGTTCTTTTTCATATTTACCCCCATAGTCTGGCACAATCTTTGACAGAATTCATAATGGAGGTGAAGTTTAAGTCGCCAATTGAAAGACCGAGGCTGGAACCTTATGAAATATGTTTTGCCTCGGACTAGAATGTCGCTTTGTCATTGATCGAAACGCGTCACGTGACTGCCGTCTAAATTTCTTTAGACGGTGAGTGGCAAAAATATAGACGGCAACATGGCGGACGTTACTTCTTTTTTAGCACTGAAACTAACTTTTCACCATACATGTACTATGCCGTCAATAGTTGGTCCTCGACAAAACAAAACACTTATTTGGTTTGTTACTGACTGTCTACGGAAATGTGTCGGGTTGTTCAATTCAGCTCGCCTCGCCTTCTATGGAATTGAACAACCCGACATCAACAGTAATGACATGTCCACTTTTAACGAAGAACAAGAGCACGTATGTAGGTGGATTAAGTATAATATGGTCAATATCAAGGCACTGTTGATGGATTATAAATCAAAGACTTAAATGACATTTCACTGACTTACATTGTATATTGAATTGAAATAAAGATCAACGACTTAAATTATTAATCACCGACTTGAGTAATAAATTATTGATTTATATTATAGACCTACGACTTTATCAATAAAGTATTGGCCAATATAATAAATCATAAGCTTGAATAATGAATTATTACTCTAAATAGTAAGTTACGGACTTGAATAATGAATTCTTGCCCTATATAATAAATTACCAACTTGAATTATGAATTATTGTCCTATATGATAAATTATCGACTTGACGAGTGTAAAGGCAAAGATAACGAAGTGACCAATCTCGTAAGTCCCAAATAAAATACAAAAACAAGAATTGGGCAAACACAGACCCTCGGACACACCAGATGTGATAGATAAATTAATCAACTAATAAATGGCTGGCCTATATGATAAACCATCGATTTCACTAATAAGTCATTGACTTCAATAATTAATAAACCTGAACGGTAATAGCAATGTTGATACCACCGTAATAATTATAATCTTTATTTTTAAAGTCGGATATAAAAGTCAACAATGATCATTAGCTATAAACTAGCTATTTTACTGATTTGTACAGATTTTGGCGTGAGGGGCCGGGGTCATTTTGTGGAAGGAAATGGGAGTACCCGGAGGAAACCCAAGTGTCCGAGTGAGCAACCACCATACCCTCTCACATGTATAACCACTGCCGATCACAGGGATCGAACTCGGGGTTCGCAGCGGTGAGAAGTAAGTGCTTTTTTTCTCTTTTTGTGAGAAGAAAGTGCTATAACCACTATGCTACCCGGACACTGCATGGGTGACAATGATATCACAGTATGAGTAACAAAATATTAATTTCCGTACTCAAAAATAGATAAATCTGTATTGATTGAACCATTTAATTTAGAAAGCGGAAAGAAAACAAGAATTTAAATCATATTATGATCATATATTGAGAACGTTCCATTGATTAACAAATGTAATATTAATTAAAAACTGCAGCTGCGTATACACTATAGTCATTTTGTTGGCCAACATCTTTAGTATGGCTTACTGTGAATATGTTTTATTGCATTTGGTATGTAATAAAATAAGACTTAGTGTCTTCATTTTCCCAACATATTGCATACACGCCTAGAGGACAGGAGGTAGTCGTTGACGAAGGTTATACAGTTTCACAGTCAGGGATATCGCAGGTTTCAAATAACTGAAAATATATTGTTTGGCCAGTCAGTTCACCTCATAAAAACGATTCCTGAACAATAATGGCTCATTAAACTGAATTTAAGTTCAAATTACTCCAGAATTTAATTTCCTTGGGACGGGGAAAAATAACCCATGTCACATCGGAATGAATCGGCAATGATTGGTTATTGACGCGCAATACTTCACGTTTGGAGTACACTGATGTGTGAGAGCATTGTACTACAGCGTAGTATGCAGCGTACAGCGANAGTACACTGATGTGTGAGAGCATTGTACTACTACAGCGTAGTATGCAGCGTACAGCGAGAGGGACTTCTAATTACACATCTATTGGAAAAATAAAGCGTACAATCGCAAATCACGTTTCGTTTTCCGGAATATTAAATGCAGTTTCGCACTATTGTTATGTGTAAAACAGATCATGAAGTATTTAGGCCTTCTCGTGATCTAATAAGATGTCAGCAGTGGGATGAGCAGACGATGAGGGATATTGTTATCGCTGTACGCCACTGATGACTCCAAAGAATCGCCCAAAGTAAACGAGCAAATGAGATGCTGGATGTTTAAATCTCCAGTCTGCTTCAAACGGTGAGTCCACTCTTCAATACGTCACTGAATATCTTTGCTTCCGGTATAATTCGTGTTATAGGATATTTTCTTCGATTCAAAAAAGTTTTAGATAACTACATAACTTAAAATACCATGAAGGTGGCTTTCGTTATGGTAAGCATTTCTGATTGTGATTACGATCACTCGGTTTGTTTGGATATGTTAATGTAAGTTTCTTCGGAGACCAGCGATATTTTAAAATATTATGAGTTATACTGGATCTTGGCAGGGTAATATGACTCATATTCCTGTCAAAGTTTATATTGCTCCCGTAGCCGCCAGCGAGGGAATATACACTTGACAGGGAATATAGCCCATATACCCTGCCAAGGAATCATAAACGAATTGGTACTACTGTCAGAGCGATCAATTTGAAAATCGAACAATCAACGAGCAAGGTCCAGAACTCTGGGACGAGATAAAAAAAAGAAAGTTGAGCGAAGAAATCTAATTTATTATGTACTTGTAACATTTCTATCCAGCATTTCACTAATAACTTTAAAAGAACAATTGGTAGTTATTTCTAAATTTTAAACATGCATTCAATGTCAAAAAAGTTGTGTATCTAGGCCAAGTTGCGTTTAATTTAGCCAAAATCCAATGCAGTGCCTTTCAACTATGAACGTCACAAACGGTAAACTTGTTTTCAAACACGCACCGTATTATTGTTATACGTCATTGCACGGAGTTTTGGTAATAATTATCAAAGTAAGTAAAGTGTAATTTTATAAAAAAGAAATTTGAGAATACTTCAAGCAAATAGATGGATAAATCTAAAAATAGTAACGATTCCGCTGAACGAGCGGTTTAACTATGGGAAGCCATTTTGTATCCATCTATCTTGACAGGGTATACTGGCCTCATGTACACGGTTTGTCGTCCGCATCAATATGTCCCTACATTTCTCTGCAGTAGTACTTGTTTGTATTACTTATATATTTCTTTAGATCTTGCATACACTATGCTAGAAATAAAAGGTAAAGCAAGTAATTGATTCATTAATTCTAGCCTTTTTTTGAAATGGCGCCACTGATTTATAGAAAAAAAAACTGTGTTGCTTTAAAAGTACAGCTTTGCTGATTTTCTTACTAGATCTGTGCCATCTGTGCGTAGCGTAGGTAGGTATTCGCGTACACAACACACACACAACAACACACACACACACACACACACACAACACACACACACACACACCACACATCACCACACACAACACAACACACACACACACACACCACAACACACACACACACACACACACACACACACACACACATACACATACCCACACACACACGTGATTATTTAACGCTAGACTTACTCTACATGTACAGGAACAGCCAGCCCATCAGACTGGCAATCTTTATAATTCTCTAAATTCTCTACGGCAAGCCCAGTTCCCATTAATATAAATATCGACAAAAACATTATTCTATATACAGCAGTAACGCTGACAACATTCAATGTAATGGAAAATATGTACTGGAAATAATTGTAGATTAGATGTATTAATTTAAAGTCCGTTACACAAGGTGTAAAAGAGTAGTTTTACTATGCGTCTAGTCAGAGTAGGCGCAAATTAAGTTTTACACGTGAGTAGAATGTATACCAGGTAATAGTGCGCGTGAACGCATCGCAAAACTTATACTAGTATATAGACGCTAGGAAGTAACATTTGCATTAGAAATAAAGTTACAGCCTACAGTAAATGGATGAATGTGAAGCGGGATTTCGAGATTTGCATATATCTGCGATTAAATGCGATGCTATGAATATTTTTTGAGAAATATTCATCCACATAGAGCAGAAAAAAGGAAATTCCAACTTATTACAAAATTTGTTCCGATGATTCTCATTTATAAAATTATATGTCCATATCATGGTTGGACACACTTTAATCCCAAATTGCAATATCTACAAATTAATATCCTAACTTGGTATAGCACCGGATCAATAGCAATCTTTCGGTCAACCTAATAGTCTCTAAATTGCTTAATTCTGATCCGCCAATCATGTACTGTTTCTGTTAAGATACGGTATTGATATTTTGAGATGATAACTGACATTACCTTTTACACATATCGTGAATAATTAGATCGAAGATTCGCCGAACGTGCAGCTATCTTTTAACGTTTTACTAAGCGGAGATGGTGTAGTCGGATGTTCTCCATTACTGTCTTCAGTAAATTAGTTTGCCTGGATTCATTTTATTAATTGTCAAGATACTAGGCGGGATATTGATTACATGTGATGCACGTTCGCTGCCGTGACACACGTGTCCGTTCCGGACAGCACAGAATCTGATCTCACGATGTCATTTAATTTTTATTTTTGTCCTAAAGGAGGTTCAGCACAAAATTATATTTCTCTCAATTTAAAAAAAACCACCCAACAACATATCAGTACGATAATGAGAAGTGAACTTTATTAATCTATAAGACTATATGTAGCTTATTATAATACACACATTTAAAAAGCATTAAACTACAATCAAACAGCGTACATGTCAGATACCTATAGACTTGTCTTTTTCATTTTAATTATTTTTCACTTTGTAATTCTTCATTTACTTGAGATTAGTTCTTCCTCATATATTAACGTTAGCATTTCAAGGTACATGGTGGGGTTGTCGGGTACAAAAGATTGAATGAGTCTTGCAAGGTAAAAGACCGAAGCATACGAAAACGGCATTTGAAGCTTCCCTATCCAAATGCCTAAGTGTTGGAAGGTATGCGTTGGTTTCCTTGATCTGACAAGATTGACATTTAGTGAGACGGAAATATGAAATTCTTATAAACTGATAAAGAGGAAGCGCTGTAAGTTTTCTCTCTTTAATAGATGTTTACGTCCATAGTTTTAGTTTATTTTTCATTTACCTGCAAAAGTTGAACATGCGTTGCTTTCATCTAAGGTTTATCAGTCATACTGTTTCTGTATGTCTGTTAGTAGTTTAATCAGCATACTTTTCGGTATTTGCTGCTATGTCTTTAGTACATTTATCAGTCATAACGTTTTGATTTGAGATGGTCTGTTTAGTTAGCTGTATCAGTCAATATGTCTGTTCTGTGTTAATGTAGTAGGTTTATCAGTCATATGTATTCTAGTGATGTCTGTTATTAGGCAACGTTTATCGAAGTCATACTGTTTCTGTTAGTCTGATTACGTAGGTTTATACAGTCATACTGTTTCTGAGTATGAGTGTTGTAGGCCATTTACTCAGCTCAATACTGTTCTGATGTCTGTTAGATAGTTTTTCAGTCATATGTTTCTGTATGTCGTGTTAGTAGTTTAATCAGTCATACTTTTCTTGTATGTCTGTTGTAGAAAATATACGTGTGGGTTATACGCCGTTATTTTATTATAAGCCGTGCAGTCTCAACATCTAATATTTTTATGCTCTCCATTTTTATAACATACAAAGAAACCGTTTTTTCCTGTCCCGGTAGCTTTTTATTTTTCTTAGTAAATCAATTAAAATAGAAAAATTAAGGTGGCAGACTTACAAATTTGCCGAAGTATTAACAAGATTAAGCACACTACCAACATTGGGAGGATAAAAATGAAAAAATGTACAATGTAGGCCTAACTCTAAATTACGTTGCAGATTGGGGCGGTGGGTGGAGAATTTCTCTTCAGTACATCGCTTTTAATCAATATGAAATGAGTACGTCTTTCCACATTATCCAAAGTTGTAAACTAATAGAGATAGATCAAATGCCAAACAAAGAGATAACAAGAAGGACTTATCACATGAACTTATTCCAATTCTATTGGTGTTGATACACGCACTTCAACTTGGGATCGCAACAAATCAAGAAAGATTAATTAATGAAACTGATTGGTTTTCATAGATATTAAGTGAGCATCTAATGTGTCAAATAATAGATATCAGTGCATCTTCACTTATATCAAAAAATGAATGTACAAATAACATAAATAACACCACAGACCGCACTTCTATATGTGACCAAGAAGTTTACGATGAAACATAAAAACGTAGGTCTGGCTAATATTAGAAACAAAGACATTTAAAATATCACATAAAAATACTTATTTTGACAAATAATATTTCAATATAATAATAGCCGTACAATTACAACACCATCTTCGCTAGCCAACTCTCTCTCATGCAAATCGGACACTAGTCTAGGCTAGCGATGGGGTTCATTGTTTTTAAAACCGCTCATATTAGTCATACTGAGTATACAATCATAAAATTTGTGTAAATTATTTATTCAAGAATTAAACTTCATATTTGAAAATACATGATGGTATGAACTGCGTCACGCCGGCGTACTACTTTCGGGACTATTTTTTTATTCGGCGCTCTTCATGAAAAGTAAACCGACGTGTAACGTTGCAGTTCAAACCCCGATGTACTTCCAAAAACGAAGTTTATTTCTTGTATTTACATTCTACTTTCACTTCCGTCGGAATTCCCAGTCGTTGAAATAGATAGTTAGACTGTCATTTTCATACTAGATTTGACGACGGGTAACCCCGTTTACTTTGTTTCGACTACAGGCTCACGGCAGGTGTGACCGGTCAGCAGAGGATGCTTACTCCTCCATGGCACCTGATCCTGCCTTCGCTTTCGTCGAAGGTCCGTGTTGCCCTACACTCGATTTTGTATGTGTTTTTTGGACTATGATTACGTTTGATACTTTGTTACTTTGCCATTTTATATATAATATATTCATCAAGATTTGTACACATATTGTTCACATCTACAACGCATTCACGATGAAATTTCAAGGGCAAATAGACGCGTGGGGGTCCGGGTTAGAATACGTCACCAGTCCCCATTGTTCGTAAATGCAACTAAATGGGGCGTTCATTCGGATGAGACCGGAAAACAAGGCCCCATTGGCCATGTCATAGCAGGTGTGGCACGAAAAAGATCCCTTCCTGCTCAAAGGTCATGACTGCCGAGCATAGGCCTAAATTTTGCAGCCCTCCATCGGCAATGGTGACGTCTCCATACGAGTGAAATATTCTCGAGTGGGACGTAAAACATTAAATAACCAACAATCAATCAACCAAAAGCAATTAGCCGTGCAATCAAAACACTTATGTGAATTAAACATCTAGTTGTTTTTATAACAGTTGTACAATCACAGCTCATCCGTTTGGAGAGTTGAAGTCTCCAAGGCCATCGCACTGCGCGTATGAATATATTGCACAGGCCTTTAAATAGCGTGGGCCTCTGGCCCAGAATCTTAGCGTATAGTAAATGAATTCAATGAACCATAGTCTCTGTCTATAGAAAATAAATGAATGCGTAAAATCAAACAAACCAATGTTTACTGCGCATTTAGTAAAAATAAATCGATACTGCATAAAAAAAAACATGGTATTATTTAGATATGTACAGAAGTTATATTGTTTGAAACATTGACTTCTAGGAGTACATCCTTAACTTTGATTTTCACAATAGCCGTACAATATAAGTTTTGTCTGAAACAGCCTAAAATAATTTCACCAGAGTGTATGTACATTTACTTGGTTTGCTTTGGTTATTTATGTAGACTAGACCAGTAAAGGTCTGAAGGACCTCCCCATGCTCTACAGCTACTAGTATGTCACATTAGTGGACGTCGTACCATAATTTAAAAAAAGTTAAATTTTGAATTTACAGTAGTGCATTAAATAAAAAAATCAATAAATTCATGTTGTGATTAGATTTAAAATATTATCAAAATGAAGAGATATAGGTTATTCGTGTGATTTGTACAAGTCAAAGGTGTAAGCAAAATCTTTGAATGGCTGAAATATTCTTGATGGGACAAGAAACAATTATTCAGTATATAAACATGGTTGCTAGGGATCATCGTGTACCAGTGATTGGAAAGACACGGGGGAACGCAATCGATACAGAAGGCAAATTAGCGCATCTTCTAATATTATTAAAAGACCATACTCGTTAACAAAACTACTCTTCCGTGAATGTCTAAGAGATATCCCAAAACACTTCCAGAGACAAAATCTGGTTTGAAATTGTTGTGCTGTACATACTATGTAACTTTGGACTCTATCTAACTATGTCGATCAGTCAGATGTGTAGCATGCAATGATTTATGGAAGTCTGACCTACAGGCTAATTAGCATCAATCTCTTAATTAGTAGACGGTTAAGGTCGGGGTTGATTAACATCCATTAACTGAAATGGACTAACTAGCGTCCTTTGACATTTAAGGCCACAAAGCGTCTCGTAGTTGAATTCAGCGCCGAAGACGGCTGTTAATATTTTGTATATGTTATATTCCATATTCCACTGTTACTGTGGGCAACACCACGGGAGCTACATGTAGAGCAGTCAACAGGAGGCTCGTTTCGCGTATGAAAGCTACACATTCGATCCCACGCGGCGACGTTCCTAAGTCGTTGAAATAGGTACGGTTTGTGCTTATAAATGAGTGAATCCATTCATCATATCATCTATATAAAATGTTCGAATTGTAAAACGAATGCCGTTAAACGAAATTATAGTCCCAAAAATATATACAAAATCGAGTGTAGGGCAACATGGACCTCGGACAAAATCGAAGCAGGATCAGGTGCCATGGAGGAGTTAAGCATCTCTCTGCTGACCGGTCACACCCGCCATGAGCCTGTAGTCGAAATAAAGAAAAACGGGATTACCGCGTAACACATCTAGTAGAACATTGACAGTCTACAAAGGGTATGAAACAAATCAGTCAACATATGACTTAGTCTGATACTTTGTAATCGCAAACAAGGTCATTATAGCGACTGTAGAATTTGCGAATATGATGACTTTAAAACCGGACGCCCCAGACCCTTCTCTTAGTCGTATGCACCCCACTGGGAATTCCTGGTTACGGCCCTGCTCTTGAAATATTTAATGATACATGCAGTATTTTAGTTTGTTCTGATTTTAAGATGAGGATCGTATGCATTTATATCATTACCTTCACGTTACTTTTTTTTTTAATTAAATGACATCGTTCTCAGGGATGGAAATTGTTGAACATCATGTACAGTGGCGTAGCTGGGCTATAAAAAGTGGAGGAGG
>CAJDSM010019232.1:8716-28551 GCA_903981925.1 Ostrea lurida
TAAAACTTGGACAGGGTTTCAGAAGCACATTAGTTGTTATGACAGAGTAAAACGTTCCAAAAAATCAGTTAATTAATTGAGTAATTATTTTCGTTTAGAAATAAAAATGAAGGGGGCAGCAAACGATGTTTGTCTACCCTAAGTGCTTGATTTAAAAAAAAATTATAAGGTTACATGGTTTCTGCTACAGAAAAGAAGGAGAAATCACTTCAGGCATTTTCGACCAAGAATACATTTCTTTTCCTTTTTTTTTCTATTAAAATTCTAATTTTATCTGACTTTTATCATTTAAGTTTTTTTTACACAAAAACGATTGTTGGAAGCACTGCTTCCGTGCTGTCATAGAAGTACCGCCACTGAGTCGTGAATATAGGTCTGTACTTAATTATCAACGTTTAAAGTAGTGCTAAATGAGGAGAGACGATTATTGGTGTAAAACGTTGAGCACAAATTAACACTGAAAGTAGTACCAGAAAGAGATTGTGTAAACAGTGCACACTTCTATCCCTTCGCCTTTGAACCACTGCAGTTTGAAAGATTGTGAGGATCTGGGTTTCTAGTTACAATTTTGACGAGGTTGTGATGGCGACGCTATGTATGTTGAAATTACTATTTTTTTTCGAGCTTTTCAAGGTCCATTGGGAAACTTTCTCAATGTGGGATGGAAGGGAGGGTAAAAGTAAGCAAACGTGATGAAATCTTTGTTAAGTATATGTAACGTGGTAGTGGTCAACCCACCAGGTGCTGACCACGCTCGCTGTTGCCTTAACTTGCGTGATCAAGAGGGAGACTGCACCACATACGCCAGAAAGCTAGCATCAATAGCGAGAGTATAGTTCCCTTTAATACTGTCCGTACACTTCCCCCAGTTCAGGGAAGCTTCGTCCCGAAGCTTAGCTCAGTGCTATCCTCTGAATGTATATGGACTCTGTTCTAAGTTAGTCACGGTACATAACAACCACCGTCGTCATCCCTGGATGTAACCACGTCGCACATGAACAGCTAAGACCCACCAGAGCTCTTGTCAGAGCTATGTATTCTTCGTACATCAAGGCATCCCAAAGAACAGGTTTACCAGCTCAAGTGGCTCACACAAATATCACTGTAAGACCTTCTTGTACAAGCGTCACCCAATCCAGGATATCTTTATTCACGTCACCATGTGCGGTACATTTGTGATGCAGGAGCATAAGCCTAGTAGAAAGCATTGACTCTACAAGCCCAGCTGTCAATTCCTTTCTATTATGATGTACGGAGTGGTACCTCAAGTTAGCTACACTAGACTGGCATGATAACACATATTCCTCTTATAACATCGTGACTCTACAACGTTCATATATCCTCTTGTATTATACATTACGTCAGGTGTTTATATTAAAAGAGTCATTACACATCATGATATGTTTAAACATTGCAACAATCCATGTCAATCATCAATAGGTTGAATAATGAAGTTATCGATACTGGTACGATCTCTTGGGGTATATCTAAAATCACGGGTTATGTAGTTGATATGATATGCCTATTAACGTCAATTATAATAATCACAAATAATTTGGAGGGAATATCTCGAAATCTATTGCAGATGAATATATTTCAATTATACTTGAGCGGTTTAGTAGAGAATCCTCCTGGAAATGTCAAGATACATGTACTTAATAAATTTCTCTGACTCTTCAAGGTTTTATCTAAACCTCATCCAAACCTCATGAGTTTGGATTGGTATGCTAAGAGATTCAGTCAGGCAAATTTGATTCAAGATAAAAAAATTTTCTTGGGGTATAGTAGATTTTTCTTTACTTGAATTCACTTTTTGATGTAGAACTTGCAAAAATTCCAAAAATAAACTATAACTCTAATATAATATAAAGTCATATCAATCCATTGGAGTAAAAGGTATCTAACACCAATAGGAAGGATAGACTGTACGTTAAATTCTCTAGTTCTTACCTCTTTTTTAAATCACAATTTTGATGGTCAATTCCCTAAACCCTTACTGACACTGTTTTGTAAAAAATTAGAAAAACGTTTTACTCTCTTTGCATGGATGGTCCCTGCCATTCGTCTATATAAAATATATTACAAAATCATATGAAAATGTGGGGGTACAATGATTTAATATAAAATCCTTTATTTGCATACTTTAAAATTTTTTGGATGAACATTAATATATATTATCTTAAATAAAGGCTTTGTATTTACACTAAGCTTATCCCATATAAATACCGGGTATTAACTTTTTAGAATATGACAGTATACAGGCTGTAAAAGCATTGGGGAAAAAATTAGATAATGAAAGTCTGGTTATTAAAACTACCAAAATCCCTTTGATCTTACTCCCCAGTCATCCAAAATTACGTCTGGAAATCAAAACCCATGCGCCTAGTGATAGATCAATGACACCTAAACCATCTAATCGCATTTTGCATTGGGTGCGCCTACCTGTACATACTTGAGCGTCCTCTGTTACGTGATGATTTGATCCACTCTGTACCTTCCCACGTCACAGAAGTTCTATGCTACACCTCGTCTGACGTTGCTTCTACTGACACGCAAGCTGTATTTTGATTGCTACGATCTCTGTCCACTGCCATGTCCTAGGTCTTTAGGTCAGCCCCCTCTCATTGAGGATGAGATCAAATTGTCTGATCGTCCTCGACGTTCGCTCTACGCACTTTGCTCGTTCCCCTTTCCCCTCTCTACCTCTGTCAATTACCGTCTCGCACAAAGGCCGTCTAAGCCTCGCGTAGGCACCTAGTCCGACAGGTCCACATGATCTAGCCATGGCTAGGCACATTGCCATCGACCTGCGTGCCACGAGACTTTAGTCTCTTACTTTCTGTCCTTCTAGAGCATGCTCTGGTCTGCCTCTAGTGCTATAACCTGTCCAGACGCGCCATCAGCATGGTCCCGTCGGTTTAACCTCACCATGTTCACTTCATGCCTCGGGGCGACGCTGTCAAACCCTCGCCCAATTGTATGCGGTATTATAAATTGTCATGTTTTGTAAGAAATCAAAACACATTTATAAATATTGATATAATGACACTTAAACGCATCCTGTAAAGTAAAATGGAACAATTTATTTGACTTGGAGAAAATGAATTGAAAACCATTCATAACCGCCTTTTAAAATAACAAAAAAACTCATGTTCAGTGTATCGAATACAGGAACTGATGCAATAAATTTTACTACTAAACCACATTCAATATGAAAATTAAGAAGCTAACACAAAACAATGCACATTTTGTTTAGATTTAGAAGAAGAAAATTGACAATTATCTGGAATGTGCTATATTCAATCCTTTTTAAGACGACTTTGAAAAATCACCAAAAAAAAATTATATAAGAACAATTGGAGAGCTTGTCATTACTATTTGATGGCGAAAACTCTGCTTCTTGAAAGGTGCTTAACGAATCAGTTAATTAAAATTTTGGTGTAATGAGCCGTACCTTAAGTGATCAAGATATAAGGGCTCATGGCGGTGTGAGCCGGTTCAAATCAGGGTATTGCTTGCCCCTCTTGTCTGATTCCACGTCTGGTATTCCCAAACTTGTCCGTGTTTACCCTCTCTAATTACTCTTAATTTTGTATTCTCTATAGGATGTACGAGATTGATGACTGTTATATAAATACTAGTCTAGTATTTGCTTGTTCATGAAAATACTAATTATTCTGTTATTTCAATATTATGTGAGATATTTTTATTCCATCATCAGCGATGTTATGCAGATTTAAATGAAAATTTGCACTAATGTAAACTAGATAAAAAGCTCCATATCCTTTGCTTCATGTATAATTTTTATGTGCATAAAACACTAAAAGTTGGCGAAGGTGTTGGACAGCAGTTTACAATTTAACCCCCCCCCCCCCGCTCTTTATACAATCGAATATCGTATGGTGCTCATTGCGTGCTTTATACAAATAAAAACATATTATCTTTATGTTAAACAAAAAACCACCCAAAACTTTTAGGGTTGTATATTTGGCGATATTCCGACGTTTCTGACATTTTCTCAACACATGATGAATCATGAAACCACCGGCTATTTTGTTGGGGTCTCTGTACTTTTGTGTATTTCATTTGTACCCATTCGTGTGAAATGACTGAATAGACACAAATCACCCGAAAGTTCTGGACCTTTTCCTGAGTGATTAATGTAATTCAATTCATTGTCCGTCATCAATATTTTTTTTGTGTGAAAAAGGAACCAATGCTCCGTGTGCCAGCCGCGGGAAAATTAATAGAAGTGATGTAATCACTGACAACAGGAAGTAAATATAATATTTAGAATCCCTCCATTTCATATCGGCCCTATGGATTGCATCTTGTCACAGTAATTGATGAATCGAAGCAGCGTTATCCGAATTGATTGTGGGTTTTTTGGAAAGGTTCATCTAAAGTTACGTGCAAAGAAATCAATTTTCTGACGAAAGTACAGTCTGGAAACCCAATAATGAAAGTTGGAGTTCTCTAGCTTTTTGTTTTTATCGATTAGAGGTGTTTGTTTAGCCATTCTCGTCACCAGGTACAATTTTACTTCCCGGTGATGACGTTAGTGAGTCAAAATATTGGTAAAGCACCGTGATTCCTTCATAAACTCTGGTAGTGGACAAAGACAACTGTGTAAATAAATCTAAGTGATTAGTGACGTCACTTAACAAATCAGCCTTCATTATTACACCACTGCCCTGGTTGGAAACATGTTTTGAGTTTGAGAAAACATATGGTAAAATATATATTTAGATCATAATTACTAGTATTCATTATTATACTTACACATAATTTGTGAAAGTTCTGGTTGCAATACAAATTTTTTTCTAAAATCATAGTCGGCAAAACGCAATTGACAGAACTAAAAGAAAAGAAAAGAAAAGGAGGCTTCCATGCATCTCTTCCATTGAGAATAATTAATGAGTCGCTCTAATGGGTGAATTCTCAAAAGGCATTATTTAATGTGTAAATCATTTTAACATATAATCATTTCACAATAATTCCTAAGATAAATAATTACTATATTCTTTAAGATATACATAAAGCTGTGAATAAATTTTACTCTCTGCTCGGCATATCGCAAAGCTTCATCGTTTTATTTTTTCTTTCTTTATCATTATTCAAGTGCCTATATACATGTATGATTTGGTGAAGAAAATTCAAAGGGAATTGAAGAGTGGTGTCCAGTTTTTAATGTAGTAAGACGGGGAGCATAAGACCAAGACATCAAAATATCAACTGTTTCTCTGTACTTTTATTTCTTTTATAAATGTGGAATCCGAGGGCAGGGCAAGTCATTTTCAGGATTCAATCAAAAAGTGCGAAATCCGAGGGCAGGGCAGATCACTTTCATGATCAGGATTCAATCAAAAATTGTGGAATCCGAGGCAGGGCAAGTCATTTTCAGGATGATAATGATCTCTAAGGGATATCAATAAGAATGGTTTCCTCAAAATTGCAGACTATCTTTCACTAAAACAACAGATAATGTACAAGCATGACTAAATCATGGCCCTTGCAGTCATGATGGTAACACAGTGCCAATTTGTGTAGAAGAGTTTACAGTAGAGATCAAGAGATTATTTTCAATAACAATAAAGACATTTAGAAGACGCAGAATTTCAAAATCTTATTCTATCATTTAATTCAGTTATGTGCCGCAGTCAATAATAATCCAGTAATCCAAAATAAGAATTCCCTTTACTGTCGCAATTCAATATATTCCAATAATCCAAACCTAAAGAATTCATTTATGTCGCATCAATATATTTTCCCCAGTAATCCAATAAAGAATTCATTTATGTACGCCTCAATATTATATTTCCGTAAGTCCAAAATACCAGATCATTTATGTCGCATCAATATATTACCAGTAATCCAAATAGAAGAAATTCATTTATGCGCCATCAATATATGTCCATAATCCAAAATAAAGAATTCTATTTATGTCGCATCAATGATCATCAGATAAATCCAAAATAAAGAATACATTTATGTCGCATCAATATATTCCAGTAATCCAAAATAAAGAATTCATTTATGTCCTGCAATCAATATACTTCCAGTAATTCCAAAATAAAAGAAAAACACTACGCAGTCTTCCACATCTGCTTCATACTTTGATGTTTTATTGAACACTGATGTTAAAAGCAAATTAACAACTCAACTACATGGCATTTGAGATTATTTCAGCTTCTCGATCTCCAACTTTCCATTTTATGTAACAATATCCCATTAGCGGCTGTATATCGTGCTTATCTCTCTCTCTCTCTCTCTCTCTCTCAAATTATTCGATGCACAGGAGCATGTTCTGCGTATGATCAGTTTTAAATCTAAACAGGCTACGGACAAATAAGTTGATGTTAGAGTGGTTTCAAGAGTTTAGTTAAAAGTCAGCTATTTTGCAAATACTCAGGTCGTAATATAACGATTTGATTTACAAACGCCACCTGTCTGTAGGTTGAGTACTGTCTGACGTGTTTCGTACTACGGGTAATTGTTAGACCGTTCGTTACATAGTTTTTGACTAACGATTACTCTGTTTACCTGATTAAAGTATAGCGTTCAAGGCAGGTGTGACAGGTCAACAGGGGATACTTCGTCCTCCTAGGCACCAGACTCCACCTCTTGTGTGTCCAGGGGTCCGTGTTTGTCCTATTTATGATTTTGTTTTCTCCAGGGTAGGGATGGCAATCGAATACAGAATTGCCAATCGATTAACCGCAACACGTTCCGACCGATTTACCGTTAATCGTATCAAAATATATACATTTTGAGACATAGCTGATGGCTTCGATTTCTCAAGTTTTCTCTGTTTATATACACAAAAATACAATGCAACACTCCAGTAATATTCTTATGTTCAATTACATAATTATGTAGAACAATAAATGCAATAAGTGGGAGAAAACGAAGAAAGGATTTAACACGCGCAATACTTCATGCAAGAGAAATAAATGCCAAAGTCCAGATTTCACAAGTTTATTCTGTATTTTCACCATTTTCAAAACTAATATATCGCAATTTGCCATTTTTATCCACGAAAAAAAACAACCCAATTGCTCAACATCAGTTGAGAATAGATGAAGGGCGGCATGTTCAATGGTACATGTACATCGAGTGGTAAAAACAGCTAACAGTTCACACTACTCAACAGAAATCTTATTGTCCTTTATGTCCGACGAAAGAAACACTGTAGTAGGAACTGGACGTTCAAACAGTAATTAGCACCTTTCTTCACGCTCCAACTATACAGTGGATTGTCTCTAAATTAACTAATTGATATTTGAAAGTCAAAACATGTCACTATTCAGAGCTTTTGGAAATGCATTGGGAAATTCGTGGTAAGATACGTTCAAATATACAAAAAAAAATTGTATTAACCGATTACAGATTTTGCAACCGATTACCACTGTTCCGACCGAGTAACCGATTAGAAATTGCCATCCCTACTCCAGGGGTCTTATGAAATTGTTCATTGTTCGTTATCTTCACTTCTCACCCTGCGTTATTACATTTCTCGTGGCGGTTGTTTGTTTTACGTTCCGTCGAATTTTTTTTTACTTGTATTGGAATGTCACCAGTTGCAGGTGAAGTACCACAAATCTAGACCTCGCGTGACGCATAACGCGAAAACTAATGCTAAATTCAATTACATTTTGCGCTGTACTTACAAATTGCATAATATTTTAATTACGCCATTATTACATTTCACGTGTTATAAGGCTATTAAAGTTCTAGAAGTCTAAATAAGCATGTTTTCTAGATCTGAAAAATGACAAATAACCGAAATTACCGTCAACCTTAAGGTATGTTTTATACATCATTAATGGTTCCCTATTAGGCGTCGCTGTTATCGTCGGGCATCTGGTACAGAACAGGTACAATTGGCAGGAAGCGGAATCAGTCAAGGCACTTGGCGGTTATGCAAATACTGTTTGGAGTGGCAGGCGTGTGTCGATATGAACGGAGAGGACGATTCGAGAAGGGAATTATGTAACATACAATGGAAGCTATGAACCAAACCCGACAGTTGCACTGATCGATGACTCGTAATTAGACGAGACAGACTTGCACTGGATAGAGGAGTTTCCATGTTTTTGTTTTGAAGGAAAACTTTTTGCCATTCTCTATAAACATCTTCTAAGACATTTTAAAATAGCATTTTTACAACTTTTCAAGAAGGTCTGTCGATCATGTGTCACTGTACAAAGGGTTGGCATATTTTGTGGATGATCTGCATTATCAGAGGATGAGTGACGGAATAGTTCCAACTGGTCCTCTATTTTTCTGACGTCATTAGGGATTGAACAGACGATTGGCTTGAGCTGAGTTTTTTATGCAGACATCACAAAACATCATACTCAATGCGTGTATTACGTCTGAAGGAACTCTTGAGCTGAAGTTTTATCGAGATATTAGGTCGGTTGTTTTATTTCCGTCCAGATATGAGGATTTGTTACAAATGTGATCGATGATCAATCGATTATGCTATTTCTGCATTTTTCTTAAAATACTGCTTCAAGTACTTAATCGTTGAATCAGTTTTAATTTGCATCAATTTGTTTCGAATGCTGTATTATCAATTGCTTTGTACAAATCAAAATATGGGACTGAATTTTACCTTTTTTCTTAAAAAGAAAAAGACCTTGAGAAATAATGAAAGTTAAATAAGAAGAATCTTTAAAATTCCCGAATTTTCGGATTTTGACGTCAACAGCTTCAGCTGAAGTGCCACAAATTTTAGCCTATACATTTTGTTTACGAAAATAGGAGTCAGAATTCTCCTATCGTGATACGGGTCCTAAGTTACCGTGGTAACGCCTCTCGTGATACGGGTTCTTTGCGTGATAACGCCTATCGTGATACGATAAACACTTCTAATTTTGAGAACCAGGCTTTTGTTTGTCGTTTTCCACCCCTTTTGTCCCTCAGGGCAATTCATATATATATATAATTGCACATATCTCCAAAAAGATGATTTGGATCTGCATGATGTGGTGAAAGAACCACGCTTTACTATAGAAAAACGTCGTATTTTAAGCTCCGAATGCCCCCCCAGGATGAAAATGAAAATTCTGAAACCTTGCATATTTATATAACACCATCATTTCCTCCCAGGGGAGTTTTTTTTTTCATTGTCTTTTTTATACTCCCTTTGCCCTCCAGGTTAAAAATGAAAATTCGGAAACATTATTGCACATCTATACAGGACACCACCAATCAATCTAGCTAGTGCGTAAAATGTTAGCGTTCTTGGAACAAGGAGGTTATTATTATTATTATTTAGATTCAAATATGGACCCCAGGGTGAAAATGAAAATTCGAAACCTTATTTCACATTTATGGACACCAATCATCACCTAAAAACATCATCACCTAAAAGATATAAGAAATGAATCTTATATTTTTTTCGGGTGATGCAGTATCACCGAATTTTAGACGGTAAAATCATTGATGAAAAAGTTTTACCGTCTAAAATCTCGGTTATAACCTGCATATCACCCGAAAAAATATAAGATTTATTTCTTATCATTTAATTTTATATTACAAACAACAAACCAATGTCCATAGACTTTACTTGTTGTTCAGGTACGTGATCAAAATCACCTCAATTCTTAAAAGGTGTTTTAACCAATGAAAATCGCGCTAGGTGGTCACGTTGAAATAAAATTAAATGATTATTTAGATACTTAGAAAAATGCATGAGGAGTTCTGAAAACCGGGGGGGGGGGGGGGGGGTTGTTGTAGACCCATTTGGCCCCCATGGTTAAAATGAAAATTCCAATTTGAAAACCTTATTGCATATCTAAATACATCAGCAATCATCGTCCAAGATATAATTTGCCTGTTGTGTAAAATGCATGTTGATTTCTGAGCACCAGGGGGTGGGGGTTAAAGAGAGAAAAAAATGTTGGTTTTTTTTTTACCCCATTTTGCCCCACGGTAAAACTGAAAATTCTGAAACCTTCCTGCACATTTTCATTTCATTTCGTTCCGTAGGGTAAGTGCAATTTTTTTGTCTTTTGTCATCCTATCATCAGTCAATATGGATCTGGACCACAATTATATAGAAGACACATAGACTTGTCTTGTTTAGGCTAATAGTATGCCGAACGAACATATACAAAAGGAAAAAAAACTTAAGTTTAAAGTTAAAATATGTTTTCAATATACATGTAGGAATACAGTAAAATCATAATTTTTTGTCGGGGATCTAATTTCTATATTTTGGTGGGTAAATAAAAACAAATGAATATACATATAATGAATTATAAATAAAAAGAAATATCAATGTCAACAAATTCATTATTGGATTCAAAACCACAAAATTTTAAACCCACGACAATAAATGATTTTACAGTATGTGGCAATAATGAACATTATTAATCCAGAAACCGCTATAAAGGATTGTTACCAAATTGTTACGGCATTCTGTACATACTGGTTTTTACTACGGTTTATTCTTCAAGACAGAGTGCTCACTTCGGATGTGACCGGTCAGCAAAGGAAGGATTACTCCCCCCCCCCTAGGCATTTCATCCCGCCCCCAGGGATCTGTATTTACTCTGTTCTTGATTTGTATTCTTTATGGTATTGTGAGATTCGTTTTCACGTGTTCCTTTATCATTTCCCCCCGATTAACGTAAGATATATCCTCATATCATTGCCTGCTATGATATTGTACAGCGTAACAAGTACATTTTATATAAATCTGCACGACTGCCTATGATTATTAATGTTTTCATGGATTTAGAAAAAAGCAATATCTACATACATATGTACTTCAGTAGGACTGAAAGCGATCATACATGATACATTTCAAAAACATGAAAGGAAAAGGACTATTCTTGGAATCTTGAAGCAGTTCTTTGATGATTTGTGGTTTCAAGGAAGAAATGTGTTTTTGTATGTTCGTGAGTATCAGAGCAACACATTTACCTCATCTGTCAGGAATATACATACTCGTAACAAGAAGCCTCTTGGCTTCAGTTAAATTGAAAGTATACCGACTGATGAGAAACCACATGAGAAGGTTTCTTTATCGACAAATATTAACAAGAAATTACTTCAATCTGTTGTTTCAAAATCTTCCCTCCGTGGGATACTCTTAGTCAAAGGAATTTTTATTGCGCTGTGATCGTATCACTTATTCCCTCCACAGCGACCCGATTAGCCGAATATGTCACAAACGGAACCGGAAATAGCCATGTCGCCCGGGTATTGATACCACAAATGCTTGTAATTCGAATATCAATACAAAGTAGTATATGCCATAAATCGTTATTGATCTCATAAGTATCGACGATTTCAACACATTTGGTTCTTTCCGCCAGAGAAGTATGGCTATTTGGACAGTAATAACCTACAATACCTGTTGTATTTTGCCATCAAAGGTACTAAATGCTATCAACGGAACCACGTCCCGCCCACTCCCCGCCATTACTAGAGTTAGAGAACCCAGATAAGATTCAGTCAATGCAGTGAAATGAAATTGCTGCACTTCCGGACTAGTTTATGCCCTGTAGGAATGCTTATAAGCTTCATTTGTGAGATGGTTTGTTACAGTAATAAATAAATTATATATATAAGCAGAATGCATAAATAGATGTATTAGTAAAATACAAAAGTAGTATTCTCTCTGCTGGGACTCGATAATTTTAGGGGAAAAGCATTTATGAAATTTATCATATCTTTTAACATTTTCAGAAAAGATCGATTTTCATTAATAATATGTTCTCAGACATGTACCGTTACATAATTCTAAATTCTCGACAAAACTCCCGAATCTACAAGATAAGACAACGATAAATGCTATTTGCTTTCTATTTTTTTTTTACACTAATGTAAATAGAAAGGTTTCACAAACGTGATCTAAACAGCTCCATTACAACCCCGACCAGAGCACCCCATTTGCTCCGGTCCCAGTCTGATTGCGTGAGTACTTTTTTCTAACAATTCACCTGCAGCTACCGAGTGAACTCACGTAGCGCGCCTTTGGAATGTAATTCCGTGCCAATTAACTGATAATCATTCCAAATGAATTACATAAAGTTACCTTGAGTTCTAATACTTCATCGTTTTGGCTCTAGAACAACAATCATGATACTACAGACCGTCTGGATCAGAAACAATTTGTCTCGTATTTCCACTTAATCATTGTACCTCTCGATCTTGACTTCACGACATATTATACTCCAGCTCTGTACAATAACTCGCTTTTCCTGTAAATATTGATTTTTCGAATGCACTATTTTATTAATTTTCCTTTTTCAAGTGATTTCATGGTCATCGACATATTGTATATATTGTTTTGTATCCTAGTACACTTCCCTATTGCGTTGAGTGTATTGCAGTGTAATACCCATATGCTAACGTTGACAAATCACTTCACCTTTCGTACTGGCATTGGAAATTATCTCATCACGAACAACAAATTTGCTTGTGGGGAAATATGAAACTATACATTTTTGGATTTTGTCAATTGCAAATGTAAAAAAAAATATTCCAGGGATTATAAACTTTTGATTACATCAATGCAGGACGAGTACGCGGAAGCCTGATCACACATCTATTAACGTTATCACGGGTGTAATACTGAAATGTCCCGGATCTACATTTTAAAGATCGGAATCGACTGAAATCACGAAAGGACACGGAGGCGAAAACAAGCCTTATCTTCCCATTAGTAGCCGTAGGAAACGGGCAGAAAGATTTAAACGCATATTTCCATAGTAAAATCAATTTATTTCCGAACACGCAATTTTATTCGCACAATAAATTGTTATGGATTTGGGGTCTAAATGAATTAAGAGGTCTTTTTTGTCTTAATAATATCATTGTTGATGGGTCATTTGACGGAATCGATTAATCTAATCTGACTTGGAGAAGTTTACATTGGAACGTCCCTCTCTCACTGAACAAGAACGCGCACCTGCTGACCGCGAGCGCCGTCTACCTATATATAAAAGAACTGACTCGTGCCGAAGCAAAGCAACCCGGTGACTGGAATGGGTTTCATCTGATTCTCTGTTTGTATTATCACCTGTACACTAATACTATCACTATCAGACACCTACTGAAGAAAACAAATTATTGAAAATTAATTAATTGAAATGGCGGGACTACAACAGTTTGTGGGTTCCTGGGAGGAAACAACCAAGGAGGGGTTCGAGGAGATGGCCAACGCCTTAGGTAAGCCAAACTTGTGTCATTTTTTGTTGCTGTAGTCATTTTTCACAAACTATTTTAAAGCCAGAATTTTAAAAAAAGTCTTAAAATATCCTACTTTATTTTTCATATGTACACATGTATATGAATTTTGGAATTTTACTTTTTTGAATGTTAGAGATGTATCGGAGATGACAGGCATAAGCTGTGTTTAATTTTGTGAGAACAGGCTACGTGCGGCAGGCTTTATATTTAGATTGGAGATGACCGCATGCGTTATTTTCATATAAGTAACATAACAAGAATGCAACGAAAATTCTATACATAGCGACTATAAAATTCTTGAATAGAAAACTGAGGGTGAACGGAAACTTGTTCATTTACATTTACACGTAATTAGTAGGGGTATTGCGTGTGCTATTCCCACTGATGATACCTTTAAGCGTATATGATTTTATACATTTATGGGAAATTTTATTTTTAATTTGCTCGAATTGTACAAATCCTTTGCCATCTAAAGCACTTTACTCGCTTTCTGTGTCAAATTGAGAACTTTGTAGCCTTAATTTGCAATTTAGTGAAAAGTAACCGAATTTTAAATGCTGTGTGTTTCATACCAATAGTTGTTCTTTACATTCTGGTTCTGACTCAAAATTACTCGTTTACATGTACCTGATCAAGACTTATAACCCACGTCGAGTGCGACCGGTCAACAAGGAATGCTTGCACCTCATAGGCACGTGACTCCACCCATTCGCGTGAGCCCTACTCTTAATTTTGTATACTTTGTAGGATTTACGAGATTGATCTTTACTTATTCATCCATCAAAATAAATTGGGAAAGTTGCTCAAGGTCATTCTCGTAACGTATAATGCAATACTATATTTGCGAGCTAGAGCAGGACTATATTTTGTCACCGATATATAATGTATCCCTGAGCGTGAATTCAAATTCTCGCGTGACAGACAGAATCTCATGTGACAGACAGAATCTCGCGTGATAGATCAACTTGACATACTATTTCTGAAGATAACTATCGCTTTTGTCTATTGGGTTTCCAAATGTGCCCAAAAAATTGCACTATTAACCGAATTCCAGTTTCCCGTCACGAGTGAGATCAATCATTTGACATTCCGCGTTCCATTTTGTAGATTTTTCCTAGCGATGACAAACCCCATAATTCCAATCTCATTCAGAAAAACTATATATCAGATTCTTATTATAATATATGTACATGTATATCATGTGCAGTTGATATCGAATTCATCCATGAAATATCAGATACATTGTATTGAGACGTGCTAGAAGCAGGGGGGTTTGCTTATACAATTCAGTATCTAAAGAAAAACTTTCCACGAATTTGCTGCAATTGTTTGTGTCTCGCCGGTACACACAGAATCTGTTACTGTCAATTCAATGAGATTTTAGCCTACCACAATCCTGTGTTGCTGACATTCATGTCTAGATATTCGGTTCCATAAAATTCTGTAAAAACTACAGCAACTGCATCACGGCCATCACAAACACCGTGGCGTTGGTCTTCCATTTACTGATAATTACCAGATGTCGATTTCTATCTCGGGGACAGTCCGGAAATTCCACGTGCATTTCGTGGGAAGTATCTGTCAATATTAACATATTTCTATGCTAACTGTGTTGTGATGCCAGGGGCAAGGTCTGGCTGTTCGTGCGCAATCAGACAATTGGAATAAAAACTATTTTCTTTTTCAACCATTCTCTATATTTTGGCTCACGACAGGCTATTGCTAACGAAATAGTACTTATAGAAGACTTTGCTTTTTGCTGCCATTAGGTCACCTGAGTATTGCAATTGGTCATCGTCTGTCGTCTGTAAACAATTGAATATTTTTAACTTCTTGATAAGTCCCAGTCCAATTCTTTTCAAATTTGGTCAAAAGCATCTTTGGGACAAGGGGCACTTAAATTGTACATTTCAGGTCTCTTGCACCTCTGGGACCGTGANCACTTAAATTGTACATTTCAGGTCTCTTGCATCTCTGGGACCGTGACAAAAACTGCCCCAAAGTGACAAGGTGACAAATTTTCAAAAATATTCTTTTAAACCGCACATGTCTGAGAGAACACTAAATGCATAGTATGTTAGATCAGGAAGGCCTCTAACCAAAAATTTGTAAATTTGGTTGATCCGCCCGGATAGGGGTTCGTGACTTCCAGGGCGGGTAAATTCGTTCATAGTGTTTGATATGTTACTGTAAAACATTTGAAAAACATGATATTAAATTAAAAACTCAATGGATTCTTGGATGAGCGGGGGATTTTTCTATTATAAATTGAAACGTGATCCTAATATTAAGAGGTTAGGGAGTGTTTGGTTAGGGGTTGGGGGCCATAATGGTCATTGATTAAAGATGTACTATAACAATTGAATATTTTTCTTCTTCGTGATCACTAATGATTTCGAATTCTTTTCCAAAATAATAATACATGTATGGACTACCCAAGGGACGAAGATGTTCCCTATTAATAATTGGGTGAAAGTAGGTCAAGACGTAAGCACTCTAGACATTAAAGATAGCAATATTTGTTTCCATCTAAAAGCTTCATATTTGAAAGATGTACTTAACATGTGAACAATTAAGTTCCATTTTGAGAACTAAAGCAACAATATGAGATGTCCATATATGGGGCAACTGATCACTCAGCAAGGCCTGTAGGTCCCTTGTTTTGTTTTTATGTCGGAATTGAAACCATTGACTTGCACATTGAATTCTGAGTACCGGTATATGAAACATTGAGTTTTGAGTACCAGATATAAAAGGGTTTTACATGACAGGCGAAATATTCTAACATCCAGAAAATGTCAACGCACCACAGCTAATATGTATATATCATGTTTCTACAAAATTTCACGTGAAATTAACTTCCTGATGAGAGAAAGAAATTATTTAGGATTTCCACAAAATTATGCAATTTTGTCTATTTCCTAGGAGTTTTTCCTACAGTAATTTTGACTCTTGCACATCACGATTTCTTATTCAAAAATGAAAAAAAATAAATAAAAATAAGAAAAACTCTAACATTTTACTACCTAGCGTTCTGGTGAGAGTTGTGTGTAACAATATGTTTTTAATTAGAATAGTTTTCGTAAAATCGAGAAGTACATGTATTGGAAAACCTACAATCAAACGCCATACAGATTTTTCTAGATGTAATTCATTATTGTTAAACAAAAACCCATCTCACTCTTGTCTTCCTCATTGCAAGGCTCTGGCGTTGTTCAAATTCCTTATTTTAGCCATAATGGGTATTTCTAAAATTACAACTTTTGTTTGACCTTTAAAACTTCCAAATTATGTTCAAACATTAGTTAAAAGTATTATTGCAGATCAAAATATGCAATAATTTTCTAGAATGATGTACGAATATATTAAAATGCAAAAATGTACCTTATGTAGGTTCAATGAACAGCAATGCACTAATTCTGTCAGGCTGTTTCTGTTAAACATAAATTTCTGGTTATTAACACCGACCCAACAGACAGTTCGATCCCGGAAATAGAGTGATGGACACTTTAATCTTCATTCAGCAGCACGGCGCGAAAAACCACCGACAGTAGGCCTACATTAGGCACAGCTGGGGTATGTAAAAAAACTTATTGAAAACCGTGGCGTGTTGAATAGCGTCCTTCAGGAATACATTGATGAAAAAACTGAAAATTTCTATAGAGAACAGAAGGGTATAAAACCCACAATTCAGCAGCGGTGATGTATAGTAGCATTTCCCCTAGCCAAAAGGTTATATATAGTAGATTACCACCCCCACCCCCCGGAAATTTGGCTATATATTAGAACCCAAACAACTACTAACACTAACCTTATGAGGAGAAAGGGAGAATTTTTAAAATTAAATCAGAGGTCTTGAGAGGAGCGTTTTTATTCATTGTTCTCGGGTAATTGACGGATTAAAGATGTGAACATGTTATCTATATAATGGTTACTATTTCAGGTGGTGCAAACCCCAGCTGTACCGTCAGTACTCAGTACTTTAGTTTATACATATTCGTTTACAATTTTATTTCCATAGATGAACTTATCTTGAATCTGACTGATGTGCGACGTCATCACATTCTATTCCCAAAGAATCATTATTGAAAAGTTTTTATCTTTAAGCTCGCTTGATCGTGCGTAAACGGAGCAATCCATAGTCAAAATCACTTCACTGTGTGAAAAAGCTTTATTGGGCAAACTAAATCGTTATAACGACCATAGAGAAAATGCTGCCTTTAAACGTGACACTTGAAACTCCTGCAACAACGTCTTTGTAAGTAGCCTGCTTCGATTCAAAAACTGATCAAACGCAGAACAAGCTCTTGCGTATAAAATAAGTTGAGAGATATACACACCATATGTAGGTTGTAATGGAATGTTGTGGTGATGGAATGTTGCTAAATAAATATGGGAAGTTGACGTATAAGTAAACGGTGGTTGAAATCAAATTTTAAACGTGTATGAAATAAAGTGTAAACAGCATACTAGTGTAAATTCCAAAAAACTTAAAATGCACGTCATGCAGTCAGAAAAATGTCACGACCATAGTTCGAATTTCCTCTATATATCTCTATATAGTCTTTATTTACATTGTCCATGACCCGAGCGCCTATGCTTCGTACGACAAGATGAAGTTTTCACTCAATTCGAAAACTATTAGGAACTTGGAAAACCATTGCACGACCATTTCGCTTAAAGTTACGACAGGTTTGCGACCAGTGCTGATCGTAACTCTACGAGTGGTTTAGCCTGTCATAAATGCTCATTCGTGCACGTACACGAGCAATATGGCTACCATCCAGTGCGGTACTCTTAACATGACGTCACATAAGAACGACCTATGCATAGTCGATCCCAAGTACTATTCGCTTGTTGAACATAATAATTGAATAATGTTTCTTTGTTCTCTAAAAGGTCCTTCAACAATATATATTGAGCCATTACAGCTTCGATAATTCAAACAGCTTGAAGACGGTGACTTTCATTTAAAAGTTGTGGCAAGACAAACCGGTAAATTTCAACCATCAATCAGTGTTTACCATATGGTCTACCCTGATATGATCTTCCCTGAGTAAGACCTAAAGTTAACGACTCGATATCCAAATTAAACGACGCCATTGTTTTCTTTCTGGCCACGTGTAAAAAAGGCGCGTGCAATGCAAACCTTGTGCATATACACGTAAATGTCATGAAAGCTGATTGATTATATATATATTGTTAAAATACGCCCCTCTTGAAAGTTCCTCACTCATATTGACTCGCCACCATTGCCAGTGAAGGGAGCTGTAAAATTTACGCCTATATGCTCGGCACTCGGGGCCTTTAAGCAGGGAGTGATTTTTATCGTGTCACACCTGCTGTGACATAGGACCTCGGTATTTGCGGTCTCATCCAAATAGTCGCTTCTTACGACAAACAAGGGGAGCGGAGGACCTATTCTAACGAGGGTCCCCACGAGGTGTAATGAAAGTTAAATTTAACAAAGATTACTAAAACCTTTCACCTGCGATGACGTCAAATAGTTTACATTGCATGAGTTATCAAATGACGTCACTACATAGATTGAAACAAAACTATCTACATTATTAGTACGTATGTACCTTTGATATTCTGACAGTTATACAGATGTATATGAATATGGTAAAATCAGAGAATTATCCAGGATTGTTTGCACCATTAAGTCGCTGAATGTCACCGTAAAATACGCGAGCCGACATGCCATTTCAGACAACCGCCGCGAGGAAAGTGCACGATTAGAATTTAGTCAACAGACTAGAATAAAGTGCATTGTTTACTAAATGAAATGACGTGTTGACTATTGTTACTGATTTTATCATTCATCAAATTCAGTGAGTCACTGTCAGATTTATTACTTTGACCTTGTAATTATCTTATTAGATTTTCAAGGGAATGTAGCAATGCATTGTGGTAGTCGCGACTAGCTGCTGTAATTCTGACGTTTTCTGGAAAAGGCTAAAATGAAATTCCATAGGATCTTCAAATGGTGCAAAATATTTTAATGAATAACGTATAATTTGTCTATAGTGCTGTTTACACGAATAAGAGTACCTGCTATTTGCTTGGACATGTCTAACTAATTATATAAGGTGTTATTCATCAAATATCATGTGCAACCTGCAAACCTTTTCGTCTGCTCCGCCATGCTTGTTTTCGCGAGATCTCGTAGGTGGATCTACTGAGATGTAGTTGGTCAACACTGACTCTACCCGTGAGGACCCGGGTTAGAATAGGTCCTCAGCATCCCCTTGCGTGTCGTAAGAGGCGACTGAATGGGGCGGTCATTCGGATGAGACCGCAAAAACCGAGGCTCCATGTCACAGCAGGGGTGACACGATAAAGATACCTCCCTGCTCAAAGGCCCTGAGTGCCGAGCATAGGCCGAAATTTTCCAGCCCTTTCACCGGCATTGGTGACGTCTCCATATGAGTGAAATATTCTCGGTGGAACGTAAAACAATAAATAATCAATCAATCAATCAATCAACTCTGACTCGAACCATTCGGGCAAAGAAATGAAAATCATCTAGATTCTGCATTTCATAAGCAGTTAATTCAGGGAACCTTACCAAATATGTAAACAAAGCAGCAGACTAAGCCTAGCCAGTAGAAACAGGGCAG
>CAJDSM010019232.1:28713-41736 GCA_903981925.1 Ostrea lurida
AGCCTAGCCAATAAAAACAGGACAGACAAAGCAGCAGACTAGCCTAAACCAACAGAACAGACAAGTCTAGCCAATAGAAACAAGGACAGACAAAGACAGCAGACTTAAAGCCCTAGCCCAATATGAAAAACAGGAAGACAAAGCAGCAGACCTAAGCCCTAGCCACATAGAAACAGGACAGACAAAGCAGCAGACTAAATATCATTTTAATCAATACCGTACTTTGAAATACGAGTTTATGAGAAACGCATTCTTGTCATCTGGTGGATCACATTATAGGAAACTGTTGAATTTGAGAAGTCCTCATCGACAAAAATGTAAATCATTATCTAGTAATCTAGATCGTGTATATCTCCCCAAAAAGTATTCAATACTGTATGACACATTTCAAGAAGGAAAATCACAATATCAATTAATGAAATCCGAATTTCCTTATTTTGACCAAATTTGAGTATACATGTAACTTGCTTAAGAAAATATACAGCACCCACTTGTCTACCCCTCACACTTGCACGTGTACTTGGTACACGTGCATCCGTTGCAACTTTGATATAAACATGTTATATAGGCAAACGTGTGTCAATGCTTTAAGACAAAGGGTACTGTAGTATTTTCTTCTGAAACGCTCAAATCTTTTTTATTTCAAAAACAAAATATCATTTATCATAGGTTTCAGGGTTTTAAATCTAATTTGAAATTTAATAGAAAATTGGAGTCTAATGTGGTCTTTATTCAAACCCTTTTTAAGATGATCAACAATGTTAAATTATTGACAATATTATACTTAATCCACCCACTTGTTATTGTTCTTCTTCTTTCAACTATAGTCCAGCTGGACATGTCATTACAGGTGAATGTAATATAGTTGAAAAATGAGGATCTAAGATCACTTTTTCAAAAGGTCCCAAATTCAGAAGAACTTCGGTCATTTAATTGGCGACAGAACTTCATCTCCTTTAAATGAATTCTGTCGAAAATTATGCCAGACGATGGGTCAAATATGAAAAAGAAGAACTTGATACCTTGTCAGAATGGATTAAAAGTATAAGAAGAATATTGAAATCCCGTATTAGACATATACGCACAAAAGTCCGTACCATCTATCCTTCTGTGTTTCGTAAACCGGAAGTGATCAATGAATTAGATAGGTTACATGAGGAATATGTTCTGGTTCCAGCTGACAAAGCTTGTAACAATATTGTTTTTTGTCTGTAAGGCTCATTACTCACACGCATTTAAACGAACTTGGTATTAACTCACATTTGGTAATCGTACTTACACTTCTACTGCTCTTTCAAAAGACGAAATCTTCAAAATCATGCTTCAGTTTTTAAACACATTTGATATCCCAGTCAATGGGACGGAAGAATATGAACTACCGTACCTATACTGGATTCCAAAACTTCATAAACCCCTTACAAACAAAGATATATTGCTGGGTCTAGTAAATGTTCCACCAAGCCCCTGTCTTACTCCTCATGAAAATATTGACAGCTGTCAAGGAGCAACTTCAGAAGTACAATGTATTGTGAAACTACATTATGCCAGAAGTGGTGTAAATCAAATGTGGATTCTAAAAAACTTCTAATGAATTTGAAATCCCAGAACCTTTCGCATATCAACAGCTATCATGACTTTTCAACACTTTACACGATGCAGTATTGGAATTGCACGTCATGCGAATTTCGACTATCTCCTAGGTGCCTTATAACGGTAACCTTCAGAATGAAACATTTCCAATCCCTAAATCATTGATGATGCATTTAGGGTTTCTCTTTGGATGTGTTGTACGTGACCTACTGATATTTGGGTGGTGCACGTGACCTACTGGTATGTGCTTGGTGCACCCTTTTTTGTACACGTGACCTACTGATATGTGGGTCGTGCACGTGACCTACTGGTATGTGGATGGTGCACCCCTTTTTTCATACACATGGCCTATCTTCTAGTATTTCTCAGCGTTACATGTACCTTAAATCTCTATGAAGCTTTTTAAAATCTAATTAAGATGCATTTTGGTGTGGCACTCACTTGTAAAGTTCTGATTCATAGTAACATTAGAATAAAAATTCAAAGTAAAACACATCGAATGTTATGATAAATTACTTACATGTAATCAATTCAAACTGCCTTATCCTTAGTCGACTAACCTATTTGATACTTGGTGTACATGCATGTTGAAGGATTCGGGTTAATGGGGCTTATTAGCCTTCAGAAATCATCCATGTTAAATATGCATTATATAATATTGCTGTGCCGTTAAAATCATAAATTCCAATTCAGTTATTCAGAAGAACATTTCGTATATTTCTGCCAGCCACATTGGAGAATGATAAAGGAAGGGGATTACAATACGCCATTAGACAGATCACCGGCATTGCTGTTTCTACATGCCTTTTTCCGCAGACATGCGGTTAATAAATGTATAGAATCCTGGGGGGATAATATTGATCTGAAGCTGACAATTTTTGAGATCCAATTGTAAGTCGTTAATTTGGGCATCAACTAAAACTGTATCGTATAAAAGCCTTTACGGAAATGTTTGGTTACAAATGCATTCGTTAAGGTCATGTTAATGTAACGTACAGATCATTTCAATAAACATTTCTTCAATTTATTTTGGTCACCAATATATTTTTTATAAAAAGGAAACATCCATTTCGTCTTACTTGTTTGTTGTTCCAATGTAAAAAATTTATGCCAGACATACGAAATGAAACTATATAATTCTGAAGCAGTAAATTATACTCCGATATTAGAACAGAAATGTCAACAAATGTCTCATCATTATATAAACCACAATGCATAGTCATTATCATAAAGAACAATGTATTGTGGAAGGCAAATTACATAAGTAAAACTTCGTCCTTGGTCACTATACCCTTATCGGGTGGATAAAAATATAAATTGACCTCATGTGTGGCATTTTACCTCTTAATAACCATATGTCTATTCGATATAATACATGTATCCCAGTGAACACAAAATAAAGACACAGCAGAGTCTTCCACATCTGTTTCGTACTTATATATTTTATTGAAAACAGATGGCAACGGCAAACAAACAGTCAGCTTTATGACAAGCGAGGTAACTTTAGCTTCTCGTCGTCAACTTCCCTTGTTTATGTACTTGTCTTGTAGCAACATTCCATTATAACCTGCATATGATGTTTGTCTCTCAATTACAGATTACAACTGTTCTACGTATTATAAATTGCGGCGGCTCTGACACAATAAGTTGATGCTGAGGGTGCAGAATAGTTCGTTCAAAAACAAGCATTTCGAAAAATCTAATGGTCGTATAAATCTAGTGTTACCAATATAAACCTGTTATTTGGCAACATGCTGCTGATATGGATCGTTCTCTACCACAGATTTTGAACGAAGCCGATTACTCCATTACCAGATCAGATATCATGTAAGCTTAAATCGGGTGTGACCTGGTATACAGAGGATGCTTACTACTCTCAGGCACCTTGATCCTCCTCTGGTGTACCAGGTCCGTGTCTGTCCCACTCCGTATAGGAGTTATTAGTATTGGATCACTGTTCGTTATCAGTCACTCTTTTGTGATCAAATCTGATGCATTGATTGTCGTTACAATAATAGTTAACGTACTGTATCTAGAGCTCTTTGACAATGTGACATTCAGTTATATATTACTGCTTGTGGATGCTTAGACATATTCATATCAAACATTTTTGATTTCTAGCACCATGAAGCAATCCATCCTGGGGAAACCATTATAATTAATACGATAAGATAGGTTTATCATACATAGTGTTGTAACCCACGTTTCTTTTCTTAATTTTGTGTACACGTGGTTTTATAGGGTTCATGAGATTGATCATTGTTTAATTCTGTGTACACGTGGTTTTAATAGGGTTTCATGAGATTGATCATGTCTTAATTCTGGTACACGTGTTTTATAGGGTTCATCGAGATTGATCATTGTCTAATATCCTCGTGGTAACGTGTTTTAGAGGGTTCCATGAGACTGATCATGTCTTAATTCGTGTACACGTGTTGTATAGGGTTCATGAGAACTGATCATGTCTTAATTCTGTGTACACGTGTTGTATCAGGGTTCCATTGAGACTGATCAGTCTTAATTTTGTGTACACGGGTTTTATAGTGTTCGTGGACTTAATCATGTCTTAATTTTGTGTACTACGTTTTTTAGTGTTCCGGGAGACTGATCATGTCTTAATTCTGTGTACACGCTGTTTTATAAGGGTTCATGAGATTGATCATGTCTTAATTCTGTGTACACGTGGTTGTAATAGGGTCATGAGACTGATCATGTCTTAATTCTGTGTACACGTGTTTATAGGGTTCATGAGACTGACATGTCTTAATTTCTGTGTTACCGTGTTTTTATAGGGTTCAGTGAGACTGACATTGTCTTAAATTCTGGTGTACACGTGTTGTATAGGGTTGAGATTGATCACGGTTTGTTAACTTCCTTTTTGATGCTACCACAGAAAAAAAAACACAAAAAAATTGTCCACACAATCCGAAGGCAAATGGGAACACGATGGAAGGCTGGTTTAGATTATAACACTGAGATATTCGCTGGCTGGTTTTTTTTTTCTTGCTTAAATGCAAAATTCCGTACTCCGCTTTGTCTACAATTGTTCACGACAGGTCTAAAACACTATTTACATAAATAAACCATACTCAGCATTATATTAATTTCATCAGAGTGCAACGATGGTCTGTTCAAGGGGTTAATTTACTAGTCTGAATATGCATGCAAATTCTAAATAAAAATCCATAATAAGTCGCATAAAGTATTATCTATACAACTATGAAACAATAGGTCCAATAAAATATAGTTGCTATTTTAAAGGAGACTGGATATTAAGATCAAAATTTTTTTCTAGAAAAAACCGTCTTTCCAAATGTATGATCATCCGTGTTGGTTTGAACAGACAATTTATGAAATTAAACAAATTCACGTTAGCTTTAAACATACAAGAAAGATCAGTTGATAATAAATATGCAGAGGATAATCATAGATAACACGAATACAACCACGGTGTGATTTTTTTTTTTTTTTTTTTTTTGCCTACCAATCTCAACAGTTTGATTCTGGGAACCGGTGCGTTAAGTAGGGGACTAATAAAACGGGCACGTCTATAGGCAGGGGTACACTTTTAGTCTCAGCTTCTGGTTCACAGTAACACGTGTGCTTTAAGCATATCGAAAATCTTGTGATAGTATGTGGCAATATACTTGTGTGTATAGTGTCCGACAACTCTTGTGATGTATATTCAAAATCTTACCTTGGTATACTTGTCCGACAATCTTGGTGATGTATGATTCAATATCTTGTGTATGTATATTCTATAATCTTTGTGATATGTTCCATCAATCTTGTGTGATTTAATATTATTTCGCGCGCTCCACAATCTTGGCCGACGTATAAATCAAAATTTGTAATATGTATAGGTCTAAATTTACTCCCTTATAATCTTGTGATAGCCAATCCGCATACAATCACAAGATTTTCGAATAAAGCACGTTATTTGGCAGCGCCATATAAGATACCACATTCTTTAATCTATTGATGCATAGGTTCAAAATTAACGTAAAACGGTTCCTGCATTTGTTTGTGACTTATATCCATAAATAGAAAGTCACTGTATTGTCTGTGTGGCGAAAAATGCTAACATTCTACAAAAGGGTTGTGGTGCCTAGTTACATGTAATGGACGTTTGCCAAACACAAGATTAATACATTCAGGCTGACTTCTCTGTTAAGCATGTAAGAATGTGTTTAATTTAGTATGACCAATACGGTAATCGTTGGAAATAAATAACTATTCCTGGCGGTTTCAAGTAGGTGTTGCCCGGTTTGTTTACTTTGGTTTTGAAAATGGTAGCAAGTTACTTGGTGTCGCAGAAATCCCAATATATTTGCCAAAGAAGAATTTACATTCACCTAGTTTTTTTATAGAGGTATATATAGAATCGTATAGGGATTTATAATGAACATGCAATATGTGATATGGAATCATTTTCGCCGCGTTTGTCCTGCGTTTGGTGTGGCTATGGATACAAGTGAACTTTGGAATCCAGCAGAACTCCAACTATTTAGATTAACCTTGCCTTTCATATTTAGAAAATGCGACTGGGTAATTTATATCATATAAATGTAGGATGATCAGTGTTCATGTGCTTTATGGACTGTAACAAGTAGGGATCTGAAATAAGGTATTGTCATTAGAACTTGATATGCAATTAAATACCTTTGCTTCGGAAGTAAATGTTGCCCCGTCGTTTTGGAAGTCGTGAAAAGAACACATCGTGTGGTTATACTGCCACTGCAGCAGCGGGACCGGATTTCGAATTTTAGTCTTTTGAGTCATCTGTATAATATCACCGTAGAATGTTGTGGACCTATTTTATTCGGATAGTGTTGCTCTGAATTCCATGGGATCAGGGCAATATGCGGCCGATAAACATGTGCATCATTTCCCAATCTACGGTACATGTGCAGTGCATCGGATAGCCATTTAATTTGGCTGACAACTGAATCCGTTGTGACAATTAATGCTTAAACATGGGTCATTGCGGAATTTGAACTATCGGGACTATTTCTTCATGTGAATTCAAACGGTGTAGAAGAACACTACTCCTTTATCTCATTGAAAGACTGGCATTCCATTGAACAAATTGAACCCACCTTAACTATGGAAAAGAAGTGTAGCTGACTAAAAGCAAGATAATTTTGGTAACTTGCATGATATTGGAACCAGCACACTCTTGGGGCCAGTTTAAACACACCTTCATCTAATCATTCTTCAAGGAAGAACAATAAAAGAAAATCGTTTTCTCTTTCGTTTATGAATCGATTATCCGCTGTTTTATATACGTTATTACATCAGCGTTGTTTTCGTTTCTGCAAATTTTTCAAAAAAAAAAGGCAGGCAGAGCGTATAACAGAAAACCCTATGTGCATTGCGAATTTGGTCTACTAATCATGGCCAGTGTTATTAATTCTCTAACACACGCAGAAAATGCTCCCCACAGTGATCGTGGGCAATCAAACAAAATGCGCAATGAAACAAGGATAAACAATTTACGCCTGCTCCTGTAGACTCTCACAGTCATTTGGTATCAAAACCGTAAGACCTTGAACAATATTCCAACTTTGGTTTGTCCAAACATTCAACATATTTGGTGTAAAAATCCATATGTGCCAGCTTTCTGCTTACTTTCAAAAATTTTCTCTAAAACTCTCGCGACTTGCATTTATTTAGTAAAACCCTAACCCAGGCCCAAGATATCAAACTGAAAATATACCAATTGATAAACTAAGTACAAGAATGCCGGTACCTACAGTCCTGAACGGTCTACTTTAACCCTTTTTCCGCTGCGGTCACCGTCGGTCAGCGGTCGTCACCGTGCGGTCACTCGGTCACAGTTTTGCGGTCAGGCGGCGGTCACCGGTTTGCGGTCACCGTTTCCGTGCGGCTGAGCGGGTCGGTCACCGGCCGGTCAGCGGGTCGGTCACCGTGCGGTTCAGCCCTTCAGTCGTTTTTTCTTCGCATTGACAGTCGGAACTCCAAGGAAAAAGCATCGTTACAGAAGCCGCCAAAAAATGAGAAATGCAAGCGCGAGTAAGCGGTGGACAGGAAATATCCTTTTATGTTAGTTGGGAAAAGAACTAGTTTGGAAATGACCATTCCTTATAGGTTTAAGTCGTAAAGGAGTTGACACGGGGTAGTAACATCGTCCGTGTTTGTTTAATGCAATTTTAGGGTGTTTGTTAATTGCAGGTATATGTATTCTTTGCCCGTAAATCCTGAAGCCATGCATGTACGCCCGTAATCGGGATGTCGTTAGTGGCTATTACAGTAATAATAAACATGGTTTGACACGGGGTACACCGCGCGTGTTTGTTTCATCATCTTCTAGGGGTGTTTGTATTGCAGGTAACATATGTATCCTCGTGCTCGTAAACCTGAAAGCCATACATGTACACGTCGTAATCCTGTTGCTAATAAAAAAAAATACTTTGTTGCACGGGGTACACCGTCCGTGCTTTTTGGGAGTGATTGTTATATGGCAGGGTACAGTACAAATAAAAAAACAAAACAAACGATTGGTTGACAACGGGGTACACGTCCGTGTTTGTTTAATGGCATAAGCGATTTTGGGGGGTGTTTGTTAATGGCAGGTATAAATGTATCCTCGTGCCCGAAAATTTTGAAAAGCCATGCCTGTACGCCCTGCTCGTTATATGCTAATCAAAAAAACCCCACTTATATAAGTTTTTTTTCTTTTTTGCACATACTGTGCATAGCGAAAAAAAAAAATAATATGAGAAATACTTGGTACGGTTGTAATATACATTTAGCAGAATACTATTCAGTATGCCTAATAGATTGCATGATTTTCATACAATATGCAGGTATCATGTATTGTTTTATCAATGTATTTCCCATTGGATTGGATGTATATGTTTTTCTTACCTAATATTATTATGTATTGGATACAAATTATTTAATTTATTTTTTTGTTTACCTTATGATAAAATATCTCCAACGCCAAGTGGAAAAGTTCCGAAACATTCCGAATGATTAATTCATTATGCGGTCAGCGTGGGTCACCGGTCACATTGCGGTCCGGGCGCGGTTTAGCGTGCGGTCACCGGTCACCAAAACTCACCGCGGTACCGTGCGGTTAGCGGTCCGGTCCACCGCGCGGTCACGTGCGTGTGTAAGTAGAAAGTTTCAGGGACTGTAGGTATCTTTAAAAAGTAAATAAATACATACACTGATTGTGAAAATTATCTTACAAGTTATTTAGTGCCTAATTCAGAGCCCAGAAGTATATGCATATCAGATGAACAAATTTATATAATTAAAGATGAAGTAACTTCAACAACTGCAGAGATGGAATCCCATACTAAGAGTTGATGGTAATCTTTACTATGGTGATATCAGTACATGTATTCATGTCTGCACTTTCTAAAGATAGTTTGGGTATATTGTTGTTACCCTGGTCCGTCCGTCTGTTGTAGTTTCTTCTTCCTCAAACATCTCCTTTATTTTAAGTAGCAAACCAATTAATCTTTTTTGAATATGATTGATGGTGTCCTGTAAATACGCAATAAGGTTTCGGAATTTTCGATTTTATCTTGGGGGTTAAAAATGATGGGTGTTTTTTATTTTTTTTTTTTTTTTCATAGAATGATTAATGGTTTTCAGAATACCTTTCGTATTCTAAGCAATAGACAAATATTATTTAAAAGTAAATAGTGATTTCCCGAATATGTTTCGGAATTTTCATACTAGTATTCACTGTGAATCGAAAAATAACGTGGGTTATTTTTTTTTTGGGGGGGGGGGGGGGACTAAAACAAAGATGGTGTATGTACCTTGAACTCCTCTTGTACGACGAAAGATATTTGTTGGTATCCTGTTCATGCACAATGCGTTTTCAGAATTTATTTTTCATTCTAGGGTTCAATCGGGGTAAAATCCAACCTTGGTCCCCAGAACGTCCCCTTACATTTTATGCAGTAGACAAACTATTTTTGGGAGATGATTGGTGGTCTCCCTTTGATGTGCAACTATGTTTCAGAATTTTCTTGTTCGCCTTGATGTGGCAAAGGGGGTGGGAAAAGCACGAATAAAAACCCGGTGCTCGGAGCATTGTGTTACATGTATGTGCAACAAGTATATACGTGCTGTAATGGTTGGAATCTCAACCATTTTAGATATATTTAAACAATCTCTAGGTTATGGAGGTTGGAATGACATGGGGAACTGTTCATCAGAATACTCAATGCGTCTTGATATGTGCTGCAGAAATTCATATAGTTTAGGGATTAGGACTTCAATTTTGAAGTGTATTTCAACAATCATTGAATAGGGCTTGCGAAGACCCCATGGCACATGCCTAACAGTACAAAGTATTTTGACATATGCAACAAGAGTATATATGGTATAGGTTATGTTATATGGTAACTACTGTAGCTTCTTCGATAGTTACACAAGTACGGCGGGTGTGACCAGTCAACAGTGGATGCTTACTACTCCTAGGCACTTGATCCCACCTCTGGTGTGTCCAGGGGTCCGTGTTTGCCCAACTCTTGTTTTTTGTATTCTATTTGGGACTTACGAGATTGATCACTGTTCGTTATCTTTGCCTTTACATATAGAGGATATTCAACGTGTAGAATTTATTTCACGAGATGAAGAGGATTTAAAAAACAAAATATTTCCACCGATGGAAGCGAATCTACTACCTACCCACCCATGCCATACCATTTATAATAGTTTTGAGAGCAATCTTTATTAGTCACCCAACTGTATAAGTACGCATGTTTAATTTTATGATGATATTTTCAGGATTTGCCCCCGAGAAAAAACAAATGTACAGCGATGCTAAGACGACCATTATCGTACGCCGTGTCTGGAGACTCGGTGACCATCAAAATGTGGGTCTCTTGTCGGGTACCTTAGCAGAACAGTGTCATCTTCATATTTAGGAGAGCCCTATGACTCGCCCGCTTGGATGGCTTCCAATGAAGGTAATGATTGATTGATATGTTTCCCAACACATATGTGAAATTTGTCCGCACGATTTTATGAATAATCTCAACACGATTCAATTCAAACGTCGTGGGTTGACAGGGGGTCCTGGAAGGGATGCTATCAACTTCGAATTTTCAAAGTGGCCGGCCAATTCAAGTAACCCATGCATTAATAAAACCCAAAAACTGAGCCTGCCCATTTTCAAATATATATACGAAAATGTATCAAAGTACTAAAAATGCTACATATTTATGTTCTTGGTCAGTTGAGGTACACAACTCATATCTAGCGTCAGTATTTCTTTATATCAAATTCTTTGAATGTTTTTAAAAAATGTTGTTCATTCAAAATGCTCCGCAAAATGACAGTTTTGTCGAATTTACAACCCAAATTTAGTTTGGTTTAATGCATTGTCATAAGTTCTTTCTGGCCATAATTAACATCCTGTCACCCATTTCGACACGAGGTGTTCGGAGACATATTTGGCATCTCATACACAAGCTAAACTCTTACTTATGTTTTACATCCCAACTCGAAATATTCTCACTCATATGGAGACGTCGATCACCATGTCGGTGAAGAGCTCAAAATGTAGATCCTATGCTCGGCGCTCAGGCCTCTAATCGTGCCACACGTGACTGTGACAGCGGGCCTCGATTTTCCGGTGCTCATCAAGACCCCCATTCAGTCCCTCTTCTTACGACAACGCAAGGGATGATTGGGCCTATTCCTACCCGGACCACACGGTCTGATTTGCGCGCTTCTTATCTACATAAAACAAGATGGTTTGTCTAGACAATACTCTCGAGAAATGTCAATTGCACATGGTCCCCGACTCTTCCGATTTTTCGCTGATTGACAGTCGATATGTGCTGGCGGTCTGTGAGGCTTGCCTGTACATAATGATATTGCATGTGAAAATACCCATCCCACTTTCACTTTGTAGAAACGAGACTACTACATCACTGTGACAGTCTCTATATAAGAGATTTATTCTTGAAACTGTGTGAAAGCACAATAGCATCTACCAAATAATCTATAGCCGTGTTTTAATACTACATTTTCATGTGTAAGTTAACATTAAATTTAAATGTTATGTGACTTCGAGTCTTGTCAATTTAGAGGGCGGAGACAAACTTATAGAGAAACATACCAATACAACTTGCAAGAGCGAATGAACATCCAGCGGTGGTAGATGCGAAATGGAATGATGGTGGTGAGATGTAGTGGTCAGTATTAACGTCAGCTGACAATCAGTCCCATGAACGATCATCATACTGTGACATTTTGTATACCCTACCCGTACCCAATCTAATCCAACCTAATCACTTCCCTGGTATCTCTCAATTCGTAACTATGTTCTTGCTATGTGTATAGGTCAACGAGACTTTGTGTGATGTATTACATATTGTTGCCTGTATCTTGCGTAGTCTGTCAGGCAAACATTTTCCAGTTTTTCCAAAACTTTTAAATATAGAGCATCATTTTATAGGTTAAGGGAAAGAAATTCCTGTGATTTGCTACTTCCCCCAGAACTGATAATAGGACAGAACTGATAAGAAGGGAATATACAAGAGAAGTGCAATCAGCCAACAAATTCACAAGCCATTACTTTACAACAGACACTGCGAACTAAGTACTTATGACCACTCATATGCTATGATCATTCCATGTGGCCACTTCCATATACACCATCTTATAGTCACGTAAGAACCACGGGCACTTTGCTCTCCTGTGGCTACGAAGGGTATTGTGTGTATTACATACAACTTCAGTCTGTTATACGATAGATTGATTGTATTGTTTAGCGTTCTCGCTTAGGAATTTTAACTCATATGGAGACCATTCCGGTGAAGAACTGCTAATTTAGGCCTAATGTTCCGGCCTATGGCCTTTGCAGGGAGGACTTTATTCTGTACACCTTGCTGTGACACGGGCCCCTCTGGATTTTTCAATCTCATCCGAAGGACTCGCCCCATCTTTAGTCGCCTCTTACGACAAGCAATCTTTAGTTGAATATTTATTTCAAAACTCCGAAGCATGGTCATTTCGCCAAGATGAAGGTCACCTACAAATAAAATAGAATATTTATCCATGTTCAAACAATACACATCATTTCTGATCAAAATTAAAAAACACACCAAAACCTGGTAACTTTCGAATTGCATCATCGTACGTGTTCAGCAATTTTGTTGTCTAATTCTTGCTTAGTTCATCACCCTTGCGAGGCCATTATATATCATCTGTTGGCCAAAGTCACTTCGTCCGCCTGTCTGTTTGTCACGTAAACTAATCTGCATGTTAGTCTTCATATTCCTCAATCACACATTATGTTGGGCCTTTCGGGCAAGCAGAAAATTAAATCTCGATTGTATTAATTACACTTGCCTTCACTTTTACATTTAATCAAAATAAGACTATTAAAATATGCACTGTCATTTCTACATTCAATCTATGCTCGAGACGACAGGA
>CAJDSM010019235.1:4585-15548 GCA_903981925.1 Ostrea lurida
TTTTCAACATCTCTCATATCTTCAGCTATCTGTGCACTCTGTCCTTCTGCGTCTTCAAAGCGTCCATTTTGCTCACTATCCGTAGCAGAGAATAGACAAAGTCGCGGAATTATGATTTCGAATATAAATCTGCTTGATTAAATATACACCACCAAAATATTCTTTTTCACCGACATATGAATATATCGACATGTGTGACGCTTTCACAGTCAATACTTTGCTTCATCGATATCTGTCTCACCGTCGACATTTATTCATATCAACAACCTCCCATTCTTGGCTTCTTATGCCTGGCAACGTGCGGATTCTATTCGAGTAGTCACACTCCTTTTTTTTTTTCAAAAATAACATATATTAACACCGCTTTATCATCGTGTGTGGTTTTTAAAGAAAAAAAATTATATAATTTATTACACAAATTACGTCGCAAGCAAGCCGTTGTCATTCCCTAGAATGAAGAGCATTAATTCAGTATTTATAGATGAGTGCTAAACATGAAACTGCAGAACTAACTTGTGCGTGGAATAGCCATATTCGTTGTCTATTCTAAGTATTTGCACAGCAATCACGAAGTTTGCGGAGTATAGTGTCTTTTGCCCCGAACTAGTCATCCTCAGTCCGATTCAAATTCGGCGTCGTGGTCGATAACATGTTTTTGTTCTGATCGGCGTGTATGGAGAGTGAACTCTGCTTCTATTCAATTTTCTTCCATCTGATGTTGGGATTTTCTATCTGAACTTTGGTTAAAAATCTGTTAGTAATAGGACAAGAGCTTTAATAGCTCATTGATATTGGTTTCGAGGAGATTCTTTCTTTGGGGGGCTCTGGGGCGGCGCTTGGGTTAAATATATGGATTGTTTGTGTATGACCCGCATGTTTGATGACTCTGCTGTCATTTATTCCACGCTTTCACCTTGCTACATGGATACTCATCGCGCGGACAGTTCTCTTTTATTTTAGCACAGTGTAACCTAGCTGCTGTGATTCGGATGACATTTTAAAATGGTTTCCAATTCATTTGATTACCTGCATTGGGGACTGCATTTGTGTGTGATGGCCTGCCTCTCTATTCGCCCGTGTCGAGTTCGGAAACCTATGGTCCTCGTTGCCTTTATTATTTAAAAAATATAGCTATTTCCAGCATTATTGGGTGCACTTCGAAATGTGTTCTTTAACCAATTGATAATAAGACAAATTTTGGGATATAAATCTGGAAACGAAAATACGACAGCATCAGATGGACTTCAATAACTATTTTGTTATATCACCTTCATCTTAATTATGCTGTGTGCTCCAGTGCTGGTGAATTTCGAGTGGGTGTGATATTTTCGCTTAGCCAGGAAGGTGTTAATATTCGTTACCGTGTGGTCTAACTTCTTTACCGAATGAACAAAGGTGAACGTAGAATGTCTTTGTGATGCATAGAGTGGCTAAAGAGTATTAAGTACGGGATGTCCTCTATAGCATGTCCCAGTCTTCTCTTGATTTGTGTTATAGATTAGGAGACTGATTCGATGGGCCTGTATGGCTCCAGAGACTGAAGTGTCTTTCTCTCTACAGAGTATTGGACAGTGTTTTGTAGGCCTCATCTCTCACACTTAAATGGGGCATGGACGACTATTCATTTGAGGTAATAAAATGTTCAAATTTTAGATTTCTAGTTTTTAATGGTTTACCAATGCTCCTCACCTTTAGGGTAAGGTGATTCTCACTAATGCAGTGAGTTTCAAAAATTTTTTGACACCGCTATTTTGTTTTGTGTCTTGACGGCAATAGGAGAGATTACAGCAGCTTGAATTCTTTCTCAAAATTGGTTGATAAACACACGGCCTCCCGAGCTTTTCTCTGAGAACATTCGCTTTTTGTTTAGCTATAAAGATTTGCTTCTCTCGAGAGACGTAGCTTTATCCATGTTGTTATAAATCGAGAACGATATAGTTGACGAATTCAATAGGCGCAACTGGTTTTAATTTGTCTCGTTGAGAATGAACTTGTAATAATATGTTATACCAATTTATTGTGGCTTTAGAGAAAGACGTCTATACAACTCGTCATGCATAGGTTCAGGCTATGTGTAGGTTACAATGCCCCACACCTATCATCATCTGACTCAAGTGCTTTGGCTTACGATTAGTCGCATCGAAGAAGTCTGATTCGTGCCTGTATACTCACATCAGGCCCTTATTTTCTCAGTACACAGTTGACGTTCAATGTAGGTATCTTGAGTCAGATCCTATTTAGAATATTATCCTCGATAGATAGGAATTCTATTTGGTACATAATATGTTAACAAAATGGAAATCTAAATTCTGAACTTTATTTTTTTAGTCTCTGCTAGTATCAGCTGTCAAGGCCAACCTCATTATAGAGACTAGTTGATTTGGCGCGCCCTTCCTTGGTGCGCGGGGTGGGATACTGTTAAAATAATAGAACTAGTAATGTGTGATTTTCAGCCGTAATGAATCTGTTCTTCCCCTCCAGTGAATTATACACGAGTTAAGCATGCTAATAGGGCCCGCTCTGAATATATTGTCGTTAGCAAGAGAGTACGGACCATGTACTCTTTCGCTTTTTGATGCGTGAGGTCAGTAGTGTTAAGCTTAAGGGAGTCTCTAAACAACTTCTGTGTTTATCATTGATTGTTCTCTAATTGTTGCTTTTTTTCAAGATCGTCGTCATGCATCCAAGTCTATTCACACGACAAGCTGGAGTTTAGACGAATCTTACTATAGTTGTCAGTGGCGAACTGTACTGGACGAAATTAATGTACTACCTCATTTTCTATCGATGACGGGTTTTGCAAGGTCATGTGACAGGTCACGATGCTTTGAAATGTCATGTCAATTGTGCCCCGCCGACCCCTCTGCCATATGGTAAGAATAATGCATGTCTGTCTTCCTCTATGGAGAACATAATTGATTCCAGTTGTTTTTCTTAACAACTTTGTGCTCAATAACATTCCAATGTCGACACTGTGATGATATGCCATGACAAAATACTGATGGTATTACTATTGCGGGTAAAGCCTCTGTTTGGTATATATAGGCGATGGGTTTTCATGCTTTTTAATGTGTATACACTTTGGATGACTCGTTCATAGGAATAATGTGTACAGTAATCCTGTAAATCCAGTCAATCGATATAAAATAATCCAGGTCACAAATCCTTTTGTCGCTTCGTGCTTGCTAATGCCCGGTGTTGCGTGTTTTTTTCATTCTCATCGTGCCTTTACATTTTTCTGTGTGCATGAGGAATACCTTACAGAATCGTCGTTTTTCTTCACGCCTCAGGTCACGAAACTACTTTGAAACAATCAAACTTGCCACAAGCCGATCCTCTTTTCTTAACATCATCTTTGTATACGAGAATTAAATCAAATTAAACTTCCGATAGATATGAGGCTGAATCATCTACGAAACAGTAGGATAAAGGTCTAGTCGTAGTTGTGTCTTATCAATCTCGGCAAACCATGTTGATCTGCTGACAATCTGTTTTGGACAGTACTATAGAGTAGTATATTTGCCGGGCATAAGCTCGTCATTCCTTAGGCAATATTATTCACAATAGACAGATAAGAGGCATTTCTGAAAAATATGTTGGTAGATGATTAACTTTCATACCCTGGCTGGATGTTTGTAAATTGTAAGTGACTATCAAAACAATGCCTGAGTGCACTCAGAAAAAGTGAACAAAGTCAAGCTTTTGCCAGGAGTATGTATAATACTACTTATGGAAATTAAAAGTCAAGAGGTGTGTCGCAATGTTTTTCTTGTGTAAAAATTGGTCTAATATTTAGAGAGAGGTGATTGCATTTCATGTGTCATATCTCGAATTGTGTTCTCACCCCTTGGGTCCACTTCCAATCTTTATACTCGGTCAGTCCCACACGTCACGATTCTGCTCCTGTTGCTCTCCACTTGCTTCCATTTGTTTCGCTGTCTGAGAGGGTCCGTTCTTCTGATTGAAAAAAGAAAACTGTCATTATCTTTTAAATCAATGAAGTTCTTTCAAGTAATATATCAACACTTAGTACCGAGGGCACTAAACTTGTAATGGAGAACGTTTTCACTTGGGTTTTTAGTCTACACACTAATCATACCTATATTGAAATGAAGCAATTCACCGTACTCAATCAGTTTCAGCGGCCTCAATATCTATGGTTTCATACATAAGCTGATATAATCAACAAGGTTCTGCTGAGTGTAAATCAAAACTACAGGATGGATTAAAAACTCGCGCAAAGGATAAAACGGTTTATCATATTACTAAAGAGAAGTAGAGATTAGAGAGCGAGATAGATGAGTAGTAGCATGTAGGAGAGAGAGAAGGAGAGAGAGAGAGAGATGCAGCTCAGAGAGGAGAAGAGAGAGAGGGTACTAGAGAGAGTAGAGAGCAAGATGACGAGTAGAGTATGTTAGAGAGAGCAGTCGAGTTTGTTTTTTTCTACCTAATCCTCGTTTAACATTGAATACAATGCTGAACTCTGTGGGTAATAGAATTTAGTGAAGTTCATCGTCTTTGGGAAATTGTATGTCACATGTAGATCTATTTATTCCTGAGTCGGCGCTGGCTCACACAATTTGAGTCCTAACGCACCAACACTTGCAGCCATACCGCCTCGATAACGCGTTGGAACTGTGGGAGGGACTGAGTAATATCAGTAGAATGGAGGACGATTAGGTATCGGTGGCGGAAGGTCCCCATGATTGCTTGGATAGGCCCATGTAACATTATGTAGTTTATGCAAATTTTCATTTGACAAAAACATAAAACTTGGTTTGAAAGAATTTATTTGAAATTCCATACTTTCATTATGTCTTACTTGGTTTATTCCAATAGGAGCTTTCACGAAGTCAATAATAGCTACTACCATTCTATCTATTGCAAGTGATTTGGAGGCTCTGTGTGTTCAAGTAGTGTTTCAATTAGAGACTAACTGTTATCCAACTCCTAAGCATACATTGTGAGTAGTAACGTTGTTATTCTTTCATACTGTGTATCATTTCGAATTATGGTCGCAAGACGTTTCATTGTCGACACCTCTCTAGAGGATGAATAGGAACGTCATTTTTTTTAGAATAAATTTAGTTGAACTATGTCTATTATTTAAGTCATTAGTCGAAGGCTCAAGTGAGCTTTTGGCTGATCGAAAATGTGTTCGTTTTCTATCATCGTTGTATGTGTCGTTCATGATTATTTATTTTCATATATTGTCTGATTCCTTCTTATTACAGAAGAGACCTGGGGTATAGATTTCAGATTCTGAAAACTTAACTGACAATGCATTAGATCCTGGGCTATTAGTGCGCCTTCATATTTGCTCAAATTCTGGACCGGGGTTCTTTCAAATGGGATATAATCCCCAAATGCATATAGGGTTGTTGTCTTTACTAAATTTCTTTTCAAGAACTACTAGGCCCTGGAAGCTTATATTTTTAAGGTTTGTATAGTGGAGTGTCGGTTTGATGCAAACATGATCCATGTGGTACGATGGGACCAATCTAGGGGATTCAAAATTTGTACAATGTTAAATATATTACGAACAGAGAGCCCACAGGCATTAAGGTCACCCTGAGTATCATATACATACGGGGCGTCTGCATATTGCAATTTTTTAAGTCTCCACTAGGCTGTGTTCATTGAATTCTTTTATCCCTAGTCTAAAGTCCCATCTCTTCTCACAATATATATGCTTATAGATTCCTAATTCAATATTAATCACGAGTTAGCCACAAATTTTATACCATACTTATATGCTCACATTCTTTCTGACAAATTATGACTAAATATTGGTGTTGTAGGTACTGGTTGCCAAATTCACTAGAAATGTTGGAAACATCAACAACAATGTATGTAATAGATTTAAAGAAACGAAAATCGCAAAAAAAAGCGCTAGCCTGGAACAAGACTGGAGAAATTCAGTCGAGGAAGAGTTTAAAATGCACCTGAGGCAGGAAGTAAGCCTTTTCCTGTTATATTGAAATAAAATGTCTAATATTTAACACTGCAACCATTAATTATATTTATGATCGGTAATTGTCAAATCTATTAAAAGTAATCGCCACTTGGGCCATATGTACTTGACAACATAGAAACGTATTTCAATCTTCGCCCATCTGGTGTGGTGATTAACAGTCGATTGTATGGCATGTATGATATGATGACGATCGCATGGTGGAAAGTAATGCAGCGCCTACGACCGCTAGGGCCAAGATAGAAGTCTTTGTTACTTTGCATTTTCTATAAACCATTCAGAATAAACTACGTGCATCGTGATACATAAGATGAGACCATATTGCGAAATTTTTGACGTCGCACAGATTTGATAAACGCATAGAATGCATACGTCATATCTTTTGTTTCGCACAAAGTATTTTGCTATCTATTCAGTGATTGCTCCTAACCCATGGATAGGTGATCGAAATGTTGGAATATCTACGTGCGGACAGGGAAAAACATAATGTAATTTAATAATTTATTGAAAGAAGGAGCTGAAAAAAGCAGTACCAACGGAAAAAAAGACCTGGAGCCAAATACGTCGAAGCGAAAATTAGGTTGCTAGAGCTAATGTTATTGGTCGTAGTGTGTTTGACCTTCCTGCTCTTAAGAAGTATCGAATAATTAAGGAATCATTTAATTTTAAATAAAAGCTAATAGGATATGTTCTTTAAAATTCTTAATTAGTAAACTCATATGGTAAATGTATCTATCTCGGAATTAACAGGTTAACATCGTTTAATTACTGCCAGGTAAACATTTCTATCTAAGTATAAGCGGAAAGATAAGACACAATCAGTAATCCACCATATTATCATACCAAACCCATGTTGGGTGGGGGGGGGGGGTTACATTTTATTAGAAGGCAAAAGAGCTCCATTGTTCATTCCAATAATTACAATATATTCATTGCTAAAAATTATTAATGAAATACATTCGGATATATTTCAATTTCCAATCTCATAAAAACGATATTAAACAATGTTCTTTAGGCCGACGTCTTCCTGCTGGAGATCAACGACACCTAATATACCCTGTCCACCTGGAGCGTATACCGAATATATCAAATTTTGGTAAGAACTGGCCTTCTTGCTTTAAACTTATATCAAACATATGCATATGTAGTTTATCGTTCAGACATAACTGTTTGGTTAGCTAGAATGCAAGAAGATTTTGAAAATTTGAGAGTACCCTTTCACTACACTTCTTAACCAAGGCCCAGTTTGCAAAAGTACTGAAATCTACAATCTATGAGCCTATTGTCCTAACAAATGATGTTCTCTTTCAGTTACAAATTTTTAAAAGAATTTCGAACTAGTCGAATCTTATAACAGTCAGAGTTAAAAAGAGATTCAATCATACCTTGTTGAATCGTACATTTCATTACAATATGACATTTTTGGGCCACTGAGCTTTAAATAATAGAGAACTCTATAAAGCAAATTGTCATTATGTTATAAACATAGAGAATTCTATTAAAATTAGATGGACTTCGCTGTCGAAATCATGAACTTCTAATTTTAGGTCTATTTCATGTTAATATGTGGATAATTCTGTTCGAAGTATGTGACCAGTCTCAGAAACTGGCGCATAGGTATTGACTAAGATTTCACTTTGGTATCTGACAAATACTTAGGAAGAAACTTGATACAGCAATAAAGGATATACTTAACAATACCAAAAATCCAATTCGATTGAATCAGTAAAATGATTGGTATCATTGACGAAGTTAAAGTTGGCAAAAAATGCAAAAATGCATTCTTGTATTACAAAGATGAATAGTATCAATAAAGTAGTTACCAATAAGTTACAGATATTGGTTTGTTGAACATTCTCGGAAACCGATTATTAAGACACATAGAGACGTCAGCTAAAGTACCGTAATCTATCTTTCATAATCTTCGATAGTTTCGTAAGTCCTGAGTAAGTTTTACTCAATATAAGAACTTTAGAATTAGATATTAACATAGAGCACAATAAATTATTTGTTTTTATCTTGAACAAAGTTTTGTAACTATACTAATTTGCTTCTCGCGTATTGTTGCTCTAGCATCTTCTCACTTGATCTCAAATAACAAAATGCAATGTGTGAAAATTACGTAGTTCCATGTTGTTTTAGAACCTTTGTCCACAATATTGAGTAAAGTGCGGTACGGTATACGTCTCTCTCACGTTAAGTGTCATATAAAAGATGAAATTCTCTAAAGCACGACTATTCATTAATTATTGACGCGTACAATGATGACGGCACTAAATATTGCAAAATATTTGTATAATGCACTATACTGGATTCAAGTAAGTTAATTTGAACTCAGAAATACTCACTTTACATATTTCTCAACAACCAAACAAAGAACTAGAGCGAGGTATGTAAAGAAGGCTAGGAGGATATCTTAGATATATAAAGAAATATATGTACGCTCACACAAAAAGTATCCTCTGGATTGCTAATTGCTTAATTTTTGAGCATAGATTTAATGCACATACATGACACTACAGACTGTTCCAAAACCCTTTTTTTGGAGAATGCAAACTGGTGCTGATAGGAGAAAAACGCTCAAATGCGTGGACCTTTGAATTAATGAACACGAATAAGAAGATGTGCCGAAAAACGTGTGTATGTAAACTCGAGCACAAAATGAATATGTAGTGTATGTTGTTTAATTCGTTAAAACTGACAGAAAAACAATGAACATCTGTACCTATAGATGGAATTTGCTGCGAGCGCATGCGCTGTATGGGGTTGATAACCGAGAAGAAAAAACCAAACTATCCCAATATTATACTAAGTGCAATTACTTTTATCATTATAACAAGGCTATTTTTGACAGATTATTGATCTTAAGTCTCAAAGAAAATATGATGTCTTCTTCAGATATTATTAATAATGAAGATGTTTGCACTGTGAATCGAAAAATCAGCGGGACATTAATGAAATTGTGATTTGCATTTATAGTGAATTCAGTTCTTTATATTTTTCGAATAGCGCACAAAGTGATACATAGAAAAATATGCTTATAATTTGCACAATACATCCAATTATTCTCTTGGCCACAGTTGACCATTAAGAAACTGTACCTAGTTCTTGAAAACTAAATGAAATGTTTTGGAAATGGGGAGATTTCTATTATAATTTTAAGTTTCGTGTTTACATAGGGGTAGGGGTTTTAGTATTAGGGTGGGGCCAATGGTCTTTGATGAACTGGTGTTCCATATTAATCATTTTTAAATTCTTATTAACAAGCTATACAGTAAATTCTTTCCTAATGTATGTAGTGATATAAGAGAATAACTGCATGAGTTTCACGATCATATTGACAAGTGTGGAGCTCTTGATGATTTGTTAATAGGTAATACTGCTAGTTTGTCTTCCAAACACCTGGGGTTTGGAGAGAGTATCGAGAATTGAGCAATTTCTCATTGAATATAGTAAGTCTTCTCTTTCTTTAGCTGTAACACTACCTTACATCATAGTTCTCATTAGATGAGAACAGAAAATGTTCAAAGTAGTGATATGTCAAAAATCGTCTAGGTAAGGAACCATCTAACAATATCATCTATTTGTTAGGCTATTGGATGTCTATCCTTCAGGGATCAAGTGTGATGAATCTTCTATGGTAGGGCAAATAATACATGATTGTTTTAATATCTATATTATCATTTGGTTAAATATATTCAGTAATAATATACCAACGTGAACTCTCAAATATTAGAATAATGATCATAACAAGCAAGAGAATATAATTCATGTTGTGACTTATAGTACGATGCAATTTGGCACGGGTTTTTGAATTTTATATACTCATTAACATTAAGGAGACTCAACCAACTCACACTCTAATCTGGAACAAATCGAGGGGATACTGGAATGTTTTCTCTTGCGGATCATGTTAAGGAGACTTCATCTCGTCGTTTTCAAGTGTCTTATATCTCATGATTTAGTCCTAATTCCGGACTACTGACAGATAGTTTCTACACAATTACACCACTTCGGATATTGGTGTCTGTTACTATCGATTACAGAGATGCATTCCTTTATGATTGATTTTACATGCTGAGTTCAAATGAGTCAATCATCTCTACTGAGAACTCAAGAGATTAAGCAGCATATTCAAATGGATTATCACGATGTTCTATTAGAGCAATGTAGCGGTTTTTCTCAACTATTAGAACATGCTACATAAGTCATTGCATATAGGTCCATTACTCGTAAACTGTATACGATAGTGTGTATAACTTTATCAAGAGATGGTGTAGTTTCATATACTGGAGCAAATGGAAGTCACAATTGTGCACTGGAATAACATTTGCGAGTTATCGGTATTTAGCGCCCTCTCGCTCATGCAGTTGTACTTTTCCCATCATGATTCATCAATAAATCAGACATGCAACTCTAACTTCACATGCGAAAGATGATCTAATATTCGAATTTGGATGTTGAAAAGGTTACGAACGGCTCGAATCGCTGGGCATTAAGTTTGTCAGTATGGTTTCTTTTAAATTGTTGAACGTTACCATAATTGGTGAGATTGAAACCTGATTAATTTTGTTTGTGTCTGATGTAAAGGAACGAGTCATAAATGTGGTGCAACAGAGAGGACGGGTGATAAATTAGACCTAGAGAACAGCTAGTTGCGACATATAATAAGGGAGAATGATGAGTATACGCCCCGTTACTCCTATGGAGTACTGAGCGAGTCGATTCAGAAGTGGGAACCGTTCCTAAGGCTTGTTGTGGTGCTTCTTGTTGTCGATCAACTAAATTAACATGTATCAAAATTTATATTATCTTATTTTTTGTAACTCTCTAGATTGTTGTCTCGGATGCACGTACCTAACTGAGCGATCAATGAGGTGATTTGCACACGTCTGAGCTATACTCCACTATATGATTTACTAGGTATAGTCTTCTTTACATTAGTAAAATTAATAGCCACCATAGAATTTACGAAATGCAGTCTTTAAA
>CAJDSM010019238.1:0-12237 GCA_903981925.1 Ostrea lurida
AAAATATGTAAAATCATGGATAAAGTGGACTTAAGATTAGATTATCGTATCTCATAGAATACCTTACGACATAACCTGGAGTAATATGAACAAATTTACAGAAGAGCAAATGTATATATATTAGAGATCGGAGGTTTATATATCCTATCGTAGCACTACTGACTGCAGAACCAATGTAGCACTATGTCTATACGCAGAGATTATGTCATTTATCAGTGGATATAATACTGTCTTTTAAACAGATATATAGCAGATCGGTTAAACCACTATGCATTCTGTAAGGTCGTGTTAGTATTAAATTTTTACAACTGTTATCTCTAATTAATTAGCTTAGATCTGTTTCATATTGATCATCTTATCAGTGTGTGACAGCTGAGTTTCGGTACTTACAATTGCAGCCACTGTGTTTATATCATGGCAATATCAGCGGGGTTGTATTGTGGGGGATCCCGCTTCAAAAACCTGAAGTACATTGCTGAATTAGTGGTATCGCTAGCTCAGGTGTCTTGTGCTCCTGTCTCCTGAATGCTCTGGGCTAGTTTCAGGTTCCTTAATCATAATAGTATACGACCTCGTAGTCTGTTTTGCGATTTAATAATCATTACCGGCGGTACGCTTATATATGAATATAATGCATCAGCAGTTATGCGATCGATTATTCTGACATAATATTAATGGGATCGATCTCCGATTTCGAGCAGAGGTGCGCATAAGTCGAACCGTAAAAATGTGTGGGTATCTTTTAAACGGGTATACAAGTGAGTGTTGAAAGATACGTGTTCTGTGATTGTAATGACGTGTCGTGAGTCTATGTCAGAGTTAGCATGCATGTACGTTTGGTGTAAGTGTAAGAAGTCAAAAACAGAACCGCAATGAACTGATCACTTGTACTGGTCTCCCTTTGTATCTACATGTATTCATACATACTAATGCGTAGGAGAATTGTTAATCGCTGTGCCTTGTCTGATTCGTGTCTACGTGAGTATGATGTATATCAAAGATCGAACTACATACTGTTACAGAAAGGATAATTGCATTAAATTATGTAATTTAGGGGTCATGGGGTGATATCAGTCGCGAATAGTACCAAGGATAATATCGACTCGCCGACGTATTTTATGATGACAGTTGATAATATAAGTGCAATAAGTAATAGTAACAGAATGGATACATGGGAATGGATCATAATATGTAGCTAGTTGTTTATAAAATAAATCTCAGATAAATATGTGTAATAGAACGCATTCATCGTAATATGGCAAATTCGAGCTATCAAGTGTAGTTCATGGAACAGTCAAAATGCATGTACATCGTAGATAGCAATTTCTGACTGAATTGACTGTTCTTATCTCTGTTAACACTGAGTTCATGGATTACAGTGTTAATGGAGGGAAAATCCTGGGTTCGACTAGTCATTTACCACTTTATCCATGGAAATAAATTTACTGAAATATCAGTCACTATTGGCAACTAATAATATTTGTCTGATTTCTATATATTTGAAAGAAAATAATATGTGCGGCAAACTATTTATATGATACATTGAAACAAGATACATGATAAGTAATGAATTTGATCTTGTATATTAGTACATCGGAAACCGAGGATTCAGATGAACCAAGATCGTCTAGTGACAACTGCGTGATTCTCATTTTCCCTAGGAGTAAACGAGGATCCACTTTTGACTGGCTATATTCAGTTAGCAAATGAGAATCCCTTGCTTTTTCTGAGGACAGAAGCCGTATTCTCATTTATCTAGGGCATAGGAAAACAATGATTAGGACAAAGAGAACAGTTCATTGTTTATTGAATGTCTGAAAGTGAGCTGTGTTAATGTTTGAAACTATTTTCATGTGTGTTTATCCACTGTCCTTTATTCATTTTTTTATGCGTTTTGCAGAGTAATTTGCTCTAATGTTTCCATTAGGCTTAATGGTATTATTCAGACTATCTGCTATTGTGAGGTGCAATGATTTTTAGATATAACATTACGTCTGGACTTGATTTTACATTTTAAAAGTGTTGTGAATAACTGTGGTATCTATATGATTGAAGTACGATATCCTAAAAGACTGTGGCAACTCCGTTATATTACGCCTGAGCGCTGTCAATATGTTGTAGTTGATTTGTTATGCATTTCACAGAGAGGAGAGTAGAGAGAGAGAGAGATGAGATGAGAGAGAGAGATGAGAGAGAGAGAGTAGAGAGAGAGAGAAGAAGAAGATGAGAGAGACGAGAGAGAGAGAGAGAGAGAGAGAAAGAGAGGTAGAGAGAGAGAGAGATGTACTTTGCTATCTTAACTTAAGCTGGTAAGAATTTTTATATCTTTTGAGCTTATTAATAATTATTCTCTGTCACTGTGCATGGTTGTGAACATTTTTGCATGTAATGGAGACTTCTTTGAAGTTTTCAAAAGTTTTAGTATCATAACGACGCACGGTAATTAGTATGCGGAGATACAGTGTATGCTGTCTACATGTTTTTCATAACATTTTGTTTAAGTCCGTTTTCATACTATAGATTTTGAACTACAGAATTTGTTTCCTGTTTACCTGATCAAGATTATTGACATACGGGCGGGTGTTGACGCGTCAACAGGGTATATCTGCTGCTCCTAGCATCTGAGTCTTGCACCTTGGTGTGTCCCTAACTCTTGTTTTTGTCTTCTAATTTAGTCCTTACGAATTGATCAAGTTTGCTTATCTTTTGCCTTTACTTTATACTCAGGGTCGTAGTCAAGGTATTGGGAAGATATGGTCTCCATACTTTAAAGACCAACAATTAGAACACTTTGGTATTGTGTTATTCAAAGTCAATATCAAACTCATTTTTTAATGGGAGTCCTTAAAGAGGTTTCTACTGGTGTGAGTTTAAGTGCATTGTCAATCTTTTGGAAGTAATTTCTAAATTTCTGGCATGAAAGAGCATCGGAATTAAAAGAAAATTTTGGTTTCATGCTTTGTTGTTCGAGCTAATGCGAGTGTTATATGAACAGAATTTTTGCACTTAAAATTGTAATCTGTAATATTTATTCATTTAAACTTCAATTTGTCCTGTGGGTAAATAAACTATATAGGAATTAGATCAAATCATTACATATTAGAGTACCATAATATATTTGTTGGAATAGCATTATATATATAAAAAGATTTAATACTGTTTATGGTAAATAAATAATGCTTTTCTGCACTTTGAATATACAGAGAATAACTTCATGATAATCGAATTTTTCCAGAGTTTAAAAGAAATCAGTTCAGGTGAGTCAATTTTCTTGAAATTCTACCGTAATATCTAGTAAGTCTTGGTCTCAAATTTAAAATTACTTTATTAAAAGTTGAAGGATTTCCGTCAAATTTTTTAAAAATATTTGGCCAAAATACTGATTTTTTTGCACAGAATTTAAAGTAAATTGAATTGTTATCTTTTTAAAGAATATGTATTCGCTGTTTGGAAAAATAACTGTCAACAAAATTATAAATTAACAATAATTTGACTGTTCCAAGCTCATCTATTTGTATCATTAATTTTAAAACTGGTAATTATACTATAAGAGGTATAAAAAAAATAGAAGGTCATATGATGAATATATGAAAGCTTGTTAAAATCATGCGCTTTTTATAATTCAATCTCTTGCCGCCTATGCTAAAATATATCCAACAAACCCTTCAAATCTTGAAATTGACCAAAATTATTTCAATACTGGACAGGGTTGCAAGCTTGGTAAATGTGTATTATTGCTTTTGCACCGATGGGTTCATATTGACCAATAAATACCTTTAGTGATAGCTGTCCTGTCGCTAGTGTTCTCGAAAAACTCAGCTACCAACATCTCTACGTTACAATGCTATTTGTCGATACTAGTACTGGATTGCCTGCCTTGATTCAAACTTGCTCCGCTAGTATTTTATAAAGGACAGGTAATCACCCATACCTAGCCATGACAAGTAGGAAAACTACTGCAGTTTCGGCACATAGTAATTGAGTTATCCTAAAAATAAACTGTAATTCTGTGGGCTTGAAATGCGAATCAAAGAATTAAAACAGTTATTACTATAGATATATATTAGGTATATTCACTGAGTGAATTGTGCCGTTAGTCACTAACTGCTTTTAAATTGACTGATATATTCTAAAACACTTCTAATGTACACTGATACTAAGTTTTTACTTGGAATTATAACGATGCATTGAGCTCTATACCATCAAGGGCCTTATCTAGGTAAACTTTTCACTGTAATTGCTAATCAAGCAATTTATAATCTGATTTAATATAATGCTGAATGTCGAAGATCGAACTTATTTTAAATGCTCAAACACCAGTGAGTGATAAACGTTTCTAAATATAGATATTCCATACTTTCTTGCCTCGTTCGACGCGAAACATGGCTGTGGTTACCTGTCGATTATTTAGCGTGCGCTTTATCATTCGGCGCGTACCAGTCTATAATTGCGATATGTTTCAGCGTTAAACCTTCTATATTGTAAGTGCGAAAATAAGAGCAAATGAATCAAAAATGAAAAAGATTTTATTTAGATATGATATTCAATTACACGAAATTCTTAAATTCCAAATGGTGAACAGATTTCTCACTAAAAACGTCGCAAATACATATGCTAGGACAATGGAGAACAGTTCTCTATAAATCAATGGATGTGATGTTGGTAACTGCGTGCACTTGACCCACACTACTGTTTTACAAAAATAAAAATGTAAGATGTTACATGGAATGTATTATCAGCATAATTAGCAAGTTATAGCATACATTATCCCTGATTCAGATGTCTGCTAATCTCTTAAACCGCTTAATATATTGTAAGTATAATCATCTAAATTCATATATTAGAATGTCTTATTATTGATTGGACGCTTACATGTTACTTAGCTTCCTGTTTTCATCAGCTCCTGTCTGGCATATGTAATTGCCTTGGCTTATAGTGCTGAACTACCATAATGTTACTACCGTAGATGTCAATTATATTCAGAAAAGTTGTATGAAACAGGTGAATGCAAAGTCAAAGTATAACGACACTCAGTGATGTTATAGGAAACCCAAGGTAAATTGACAAAAGCAGCATGAAAAATACCTAAATGTCACCTCCAGGCAAAATCTGTCACAATGAAAATTGACATCCATACCATACTAGTTTTGTCATAGTTGTCTTTGTATGGGGAAATGACAATTTATCTCTAACCATTTGTTTTTTTACAGTTTACAAACATTATTCCAGTTATATTTCAGTCCAGGTTTCTTACATCCTATGACCCTACATACCCAACACTGACCAGGATGTACAGCGGTATAAGTCTTAAAGTTTACTCTCTCTCTGCTACACACACATCACACATCACAACAGACAGACATCTTCACTCTGAAACAAAGGAAACGAGTTAAAAGGAAGAAGAAAGTTGGACTGTGTTACTCTGCTGGTTTCAAACAACTATAAAATAACACAAATGTTATTTATACAATGTAAGCTTGTTACTTAAAAAGCATTACATATTTCTAAACATTACTACATGTAATAGTCATGCTGCTGACTGTTAAAGACAGTTTAACCCAACCTCTTGGTACTTCATTATAGCTTAGTCTATGAAGAGTCATTTACTAAATTACACCTTTATATCACAAATATAATGTCCGAATGTTACAGACTGTGGGATAAAAAAAACGTTTCAGATACATTTAATGAATTATACTTAGTATTTGTCAAAGACTCAATAATTTCCATTTCTCTTACCATTTTAATAGCACTAGCAAAGTGCTTGCCGTCAACATTTTTGAGAAATATTCGGCATACATTTTTATGAACCCTCGTAGTGCTCTATATTATGTAGGATGGGTTTTGACTAGAACAAATTCTGAATTAATCAGCTTTGACAAAAAGACTGTGAATTCTGTAAAATTTCCATATATATAGTTTTCTAATTTATTATCCTTCAAATCATACATCCTCTTTGTGCACCCTCTAGAATATGTGTAAAATAGGATTTATGTGTTTCCCATATGTTCATTGAATACAGGTAGTTTAACAAGAGTCTTGCTTTTTACCATTATGCACTTTTAGTGTAGACTAAACTCGGGTCTATATTTAAGCCGATCTACATGACTCAAACACACGTTGATGGATATCCACTTATTGACAATGCGATCTAACATTCCGCATGTTGAAACATTACTAACTAATAAATGTATATCAGAATGTGTTTGATTTTATATTACCCCAAACATTGCATTTGCTACAAACGTTCATTCATCATCACTGATTTACCCCTTGTTTATCCAGTTGCATATCAACTTGTGTGATATTTTTCATAATCACACAATAGTAATGTATTTCTACGCCGACGTGACGAAATGTGAACTGGAAGTCCCAATAAATTCGAATATTATAACAAATATTGATAGGAAGTGAACATCTGATGTTTGATAATTTGTCAAACTTGACAACATTTAAATACGTTTACACGATTGTTACATTCGTCTATTTTCTATTGATATGTACTTGCTAAGAAATTGTTCAGGCATTCCAAGTAAGGCCCAGTGATCAGTCCCTGTCATTTTCAAAATATCTCGCACTGCTATTCTGATAAATCAAAATTTTAAACCCACCTCATGCTTCCTCCAGAATGGACAAATATAGGGCAGAACGTAAGAATGAGGAGGAGGAAACAGAAGAGATATTGGTGGTTCTTAAATTTTGAGAACTTTCAAGAATAGGCCAGTGAGCTATTTTGAAAATGACAGGGCTGATCTACTGGGCCTCTGATTCCTGAACCCAATTTTCTTAGCATCATAATATACATAAACAAATAAGACGAAGTTAACATCGGTGTTAACACGTAATTTAAACTGTTGTCAACAGTTTTGACAAATTTACTGCAACATCAGGGTCACTTCCCATCAAATAGTTTATTAATATCGACTTACTTGGAACCTCAGTTCCACATTTCCGTTCTACGCGGCGTAGGATACATAGCTATGTGTATATAAATAATATCACACATAGTGATTATCTAACTGGATAAAGATGGGGGTAAATATGTGATAATATGAGTCGATTCTTGATAACAGTTAAAATGGCAGCAATGTTCGGGTAATTAGAAAGTCAGACACTAAGATCTATTTCACATCGTGAAATACATTTATTGTAGTAATGTTTCAACTTGCGAGGAACTGTAATTATCGCATTGTCATCATAAAGTTGGTATCCAATCACGTGTTGTGAGTCATGTGATCACTAAAATAGACCCGAGTTTATGATATGCACTCAAGAAAGTGCATAAGGTTAAAAGCATAGGACCTTGTAAACTACCTGTATTTTCAATGCAACATATTGGAAAACAAAATCCTAATTTCTACACATATTTCATATGGGTGCCAAAGGTATGTATACGTTTGAAAGGATATAATTAGAAAATTATATATATGGAAACTTTTACAGCAATTACACTCTTTTTGTCACTGATTAATTCGAATTTGTTCTAGTACAAAACCCTAATCTACATAAATATATAGCCTAACGAGGGTTGTCTATAGAATGTGTATGCCGAATATTTTCTTCAAAAAAATGTTGACCGCAAGCCTAGCTCATTGGAGTTTAAAAATAGGTAGAAGAAACATGGGAAATTACTTTGAGTCCTTTGAAAACTTCAAGTACTAATTTCAATAGTATTCTTGAAAACGTTTTTTTTATCTCCCTCAGTTGTACTAATTCACATTATTATTTTTTTTATAAAAGTGTAATTTAGTAGCTCTTCATTAACTAAGCTATAATGAAGTTACAAGAGTGGGTTAACTTCTTAACCACTCAGCAGCATATGTAATGATGTAGTTTAAATATGATTTTAGTAACACAATTGACATTGTATTAAATTACACATTCTTGTTAATTTTGTATGTTTTGAAACCCACCGAGTACACAGTCCAACTTCTTCTCTTTTACTTCTTTCCCTTTGTTCAAGAAAGTGAATGTCTGTCTGTGGTGTGCATGTGTGTTGTGTGTGTGAGAAGAGAGAGAGTAATTTACACTTAAACCCTGTATCCCGTGGTCATGTTGGGTTGTAAGGTCATATCTAAATCCTGACTAAATATAACTGGATATAAGATGTTGTTAACTGTAAATAAAACAATGGTAGAGAATAAATTGTTCATTTCCCCACAAAACAACTATACAAAACTATATGTTATGATGTCAATTTTCATTGTGACATTATTTGGCCTGGAGTGCATTTAGGTATTTTTTCATGCTGCTTTGTCAATTTCCTTGGGTTTCCTTAACATCACTGAGTGTTCGTTATCTTTGACTTTGCATTCACCTTTTCATAGAACTTCTTCTGAATATAATCTGCACTCCGGTAGTACATATGTAGTTCAGCTATAAGCAAGGCAATCTACATTGCCAGACAGGAGCTGATGAAAACAGGAAGCGGTAAGTAAACTGTAAGCGTCCACAATAATAACATCTAATATATATTTAGAGATCGTATACTTACAATATATAAGGTTTAAGAGATTTAGCAACAATCTAGAATCAGGAAATGTATGCTATAATTGCTAATTATGCTGATAATACATTCATTTACATCTTTACATTTTATTTTTGTAACAGTATGTGGGGCAAGTGGACCAGTTTACAACATCACATCCATTGTTATAGGAGTATGTCTTCCATTGTCTAGCATTGTTTAGCGTTTTTAGTGAAGAAATCTGTCCCATTGAATTGTACGCATTTTTCGTGTTTGAATATCATATCTAAATAAATCTTTTTTCATTTTTGATTCATTTGCCTCTTTTTTCGCACTTACAATATAGACAGGTATTAAACGCTGAACATTCGCAATTATAGACTGGTACGCTGTCGATGATAAGGCGCCACGCTAAATTAACGACAGGTAACCACCAGCCATGTTTCGCGTCACGGGCAAGAGAAGTGATGGGATTATCTATATTTAGAAAGGTGTTATCCTCACTGGTGTTTGAGCTATAGAAGTTTGATCTTCGACTTCAGCATTATTTAAATCAATTTAAATTGCTTGGATTAGAATACAGCTGACAAGCTTACCTGATAAGGCGCCTGAGCTGGTATAGAGCTCAATGCAGTCGTTTATTTCCAAGTAAAACATGTCATCAGTGTACATAGACGTGTTTTAGAATATTCAGTCAATTTAAAAAGCAGTTAGTGTACTAGCGCAATGTCACTCAGTGACTATACATAATTATATTATAGTAATATGGTTTGTATACATTCTTTGATCCGCCCATTTCAAGCCAAAGATTCAGTTTATTTTTAGGATGCTCACTTACTATGTGCGAAACTGCAGTAGGTTTTCCTACTGTCAGCGGTGGTGATTACCTTCTTGAAATTCCTAACGAGCGTTGGAATCAAGGGCAGGCAATCAGTATATCGCAAATACATTGTACGTTAAGGATGTTGTAGGGACTGAGCTTTTGAGACACAACTGCGCAGGACGCTATCACTAAGTATTTATTGGTTCAATACTGACCCATCGGTGCAAACATATTACACATTTACGCTGAACACCTGCAGTTGAAAATTTTTGTGTCAATTCAGATTTGAAAGGTTTGGTTGGGACTATATTTTGTGGCGAAGGATTGAATTAATCAAAAGCATGATTTTACAGTTTCTATTTCATCCATATACCTTCTATTTTATACCTCTTATCGTATATTACAGTTTTAAAATTAATATACAAATAGATGAGACTTGGAACAGTCAAATATTGTTATTTAATTATTGTTGAGGTATTTTCAAACAGAATACATATTCTTTAAAAAGTACAATTCAATTTACTTTAAATTCTGTGCAAAAAAATCAGTATTTTGGCCAATTATTTTAAAAATTTGACCGAAATCCTCAACTTTTAAAGTTACATTTAAATTTTGAGACAAGACTCTGAATATACGTGAATTTCAAAGAAATGCATCACTCCGAATGTATTTTTAACTCTGAAATTCGATATCATGAGTTTTCTGTATATCAAGTGCAGAAAGGTCATTATTTATTTCCATAACAATATTATAATCTTTTTATATATCTGTATCCAACAAGATATTATTAGTATCTATTTCATGTAATGATGATCTGTATTCCTTAGTTTTATTTACACCAACAGACAAATAAGTTTAAATGAATAAATCTTCAGTAAATTTAAGTGCAAAGGTCATGTTTATAACACTGTAGCTCGAAAACAAGCATGAAAACAAAATTTTCTTTTTAATTTCCCGATGCTCTTTCAATGCAGAAATAAAATACACTTCCAAAAAATTGACATCACTTTAAACCTCACCCTAGAACTCTTTAAGGGCTCCATAAAAATATTGATTATCTGACTTTGAATAACACAATACCTAATGTTAATTGTGTTGGTTTAATATGGAACCATACTTCCAATACTCTTGATGCGACCGTGTATAATGTAAAGGCAAAGATAACGACAGTGATCAATCTCGTAAGTCCTAAATAGAAGACAAAAACAAGAGTTGGCACAGCCAGGTCGATCAGTGCCTGGAGGAGCAGACATCCCTGTGACGGTCACACCCGCCGTATGTCCATAATCTGATCAGGTAAACGGAACAATCTTAGTCAAATCATTGTATGAAAACGGCTTAACAATGTCTATGAAACACATGAGACAGCATACATGTCCGCATACTAATTACCCGTGACGTCAGTTATGATACGTAACACTTGGAAAACTTCAGAGTCCTTCTTACATGCAAAAGTTCACACATGCACGTGACAGCAGATAATTTATTAATAAGCTCAAAAAGTATATAAAAATTCTTAACATGTAAAGTTAAGATAGCAAGTACATACCTCTCTCTCTCTCTCTCTCCTCTCTCTCTCTCTCTCCTTCTCTCTCTCTCTCTCTCTTCTCTCTCTTCTCTCTCTCTCTCTTCTCTCTCATCTCTCTCTCTCTCTCTCTCTCTCTTCTCTCTCTCTGAAAATGATAAAATCAATACAAATATTGACAGCGCCAGCAATTAACGGAGTTGCCCACCAGTCTTTTAGATATCGTACCTTAATCATATAGATAACACGTTACTCACAACACTTTTTAAAATGATAAATAAGTCCAGAGTATGTATTCTAAAAAAATATGCACCTCACAATAGCAGATATCGTGAATAATATCCATAAAGCCTAATGGAGACATTAAGAGCCATACTCTGCAAGCATAAAAAATGAATAAAGGAGTGGATAAGCACCCATGAAATAGTCAAACTTAACACAGCTCACTTCAAGCATTCAAATAAAAACAATGTAACTGTTCTCGTTTGTCCTAATCCTTGGTTTGTCCTAGCCCCTAGGAAGAATGAGAATCCGCGTTTGTCCTAGGAAAAACAAGGATTCTCATTTGTACTGAATATAGGCCAGTACAAACTGGGATCCTCGTTTCTCCTAGGGAAAATGAGAATCCGCGTTTGTCCTAGGACGATCTGGTATCATCCTGAATCCTCGTTTTTCCTGTGACATATACAAGTCAAATTTCATCTTAATCATGTATTCTTGTTTCATGTATCATAATAGTTTGGCGCAATATTATTTTCTTTCAAATTATAGAAATCAGAAATATTTTAGTTGCCATAGTGACTGTATTTCAGTAATTCATGATAAAGTGGTTCCAAATGAACTAGTCGGAACCCACGGATTTTCCCTCCATTACACTGTAATCAATGAATGCAGTGTGTAACAGAGATAAAACATATCAGTTCAGAAATTGCTATCTACATGTACATGCATTTTGTATGTTCATGACTACATGTATATTCCTTTATCTTCTACTTTTGAATTAAAAACTAATCTCATGACATGGTTATATTTTCTATTTACTTGTATCTTTATTAATTTCCTTTTCTTATTTATTGATCAATTCACGCTCACAGGAATGGTGAGGGTACAAGGGTTCTTTTGCGTGCCACATATGCTGCGAAACGGAAACTCCGTTTTTAAGATTTCCAACATTTCGGTTTGGGCATCACTGGAGAGACATAATTTGTCGAAATGCGCATCTGGTGCATAAAAATTGGTACCGTATATTATTTATATCCGAAAGACCCGTGATTCTCACTTCTAAATGCGGAGGCATTGGGAAGAAGCAAGCTGCTAGCTAACTATTTTACGTTTGGGTTGAGAGCGGCCGCATTGCCGAGACGTGGCTCAAATGCACGAACTCACGATCACGAGGCGAGAGCTCAACCACTAGAGGAATAC